>CM076578.1:459800956-459947443 GCA_034641835.2 Pinus albicaulis | reverse complement strand
CCCTAGATGTAATGTCTCTCTCTCTCTGAAATTTTTTCTTTTTTTTCTTCTACACCAATACTAGTTTCCAATAATATTTCTACCCTATACCATTTTCTATATTTATAGGGACAATAGAGGTGCCTGTCCAATTTAATGAATTAAAAGAATTTCCATATCCTAAGAGATATCTATAGGATACAAGGTTAAATTTTAAATCTATTATGAATATATATATATACCAATCTAGTCTTTATATATATATTTATATATATATCTATATATATATATATATATATATATATATATCGATCAAGCTTTATATATATATATATTTATGTTGTCCACTACCATAATACTCTATGGAAATAATATTATGAACATACTTTTATGTTTAATATTGTTGGCCAATCATGAAATGAATAGTACTTAAGAATGATACGATGGAGAATTTCATATCTATCTACGGTTGAAGCCCTTACGCTTCGACGTTAACCTCATTGGTCTTCTTTACTATCGTAGACAGCTAGCTTCTTGATAGCTATTCGTTTTATTAGCACGTCCTGTCTTTCATTTATATGATGGTTCGTTGACAGTTCCTTGGCGTGCTTCAGGCGTATACCGAGTTGGTTGTTCAACTCATTCGTACCAAATGTTTTTAAAGTGGTGATCCTGACTATGTGACATGTAATCCTTGCTGTGATATTTATGCTCTGTTAGGGTTTCTTGATCAGTGAAATATTCAAAGGGTAAAGGTAATGCGTTTGGTGGGTACGCGCCCTGTGATTTTTTTGTAATTTAATAAACCGATATAGTACCAACTTGTCCCATCGAATTCAACTCTACAATCCCTCTCAGGATCTCCTTCAGTCCTCCACCATTAACTTTTTGGTTTCACGAATTTTCATAACCGGCTTCCTCTCTCGACTGGAATCACATGAGGGTATTCATCGATTTTCGGTTTCTAGGGTTTTTCTGTGCTCGATGTTAAATCTTATACTCTTATTTGCTATTCCATCTTTCATGGTTATTAGTCCTCGTCCCGTCTTCTCTGCTTTCGCACAAGACAAGGAGAGTCGACCATTACGAGGAAGCTATGCCAGGGCGTGCTTCTCGTCGCCTGCAACCTGGTAAGAAATTTGTTCCACTCAGTCTCCTTACAGCGTTCTTTCTCTTATGGTTTATCCTCACACTGGTAAAGATATTTCTGCTTTTATTCTCCTTACCGCGTTCTTCATTTTCCACAGGGATGAAATAGATACAGTAGCAATTAATTTTATTTTTGTTCCGGATTCCTGTCATAGTTATTATTCATTCCTAGAGATTAGTAGTGCTGAATGAAATTTGTCCATTCTCATTTACGAGAAGGTTACAGATCTCGATTCAACACCGTCCAGTCTCGGATTGAAGGCGATTATCCCCATTATCACGAGCCTGATTAGTTCGGCCGGTTGATCTTTCTAACGCGTTGTGTTCGTGCTACAGTTAATAATGGCCGCCGCGTATTCAGGTGGTTTATATGTGAATATATACATATATCCTTTTTATTGTTTAATATAACGAAGATTTTTTTTTTTTTTCTAGCTCCTAACCAGTGCATGATGGATTTCCCTTCCAAGACATGGACTCGCGGTCCCTACATCGATGGTTAACTTCGTTCCAGCTCATTTGTGATAGCGCTTCTACCCTACAGGTTATCTATTCTCCTCCAACATTCGTTGGGGTTCCAGCACTGGTTGAACGATTTCAGTTACCTTATTTTTTTTTTTGTTGTGTTCTATGCGGTCACATGATCATGTGTTCTATATTCGAACTATCACGGCAAGTCGCCTGTGTATAACTATTATGAAATGCTTGTTTACTATGTTGTTGGGCAACTAAGCCCCAAGTTTCTTTGTTTTAATTTTATTTTCTAGTTTTGTGCCATAATGAATACTAATTAGGAGAAGGAACTTATTGTTAATAATTAACCCTCCACAGTGGTTAAGTTTTTCGGTTGTTACGATTAATTCACCATCTAAACCATAGCTACACTTATTACATAGCACAATAATTTCATTATTCACATGGTCAACCTAAAACGACGGCTTGCATACCCGTAAGCTCAGTCATCACAACTTATAATGATGGTTACGTACCGACTATTGTTATGTATCGCCATTCCAAAGTGGCGATAATAATTTTATATTGTTTTCTTTTCTTTTCGTCATTTAAATTTTGTGAACACATATATATAGATTTTTTGAAGCGTAAAATGTTCAATTAGCAGGGATGAGCGGCCACGTCGTTCCTCATATGGGTATTTACAGCTTGGTCTCCTTGTCATTTTTCTAAAATTCTTTTGTCTGTCGTTACCGAGGTTATCATGCTGGTTCATTTACTTCTGTTTTATTTATGGTATGTTAGACTGACAAAAATTCAACAGGCCTCAACACTATCCCAATCGGTTAGATTATGTGTACTGATAATTAAAATTCAAAGTTTAAATTGACAACTGGTGAGAGTTCTTGAAATTATTCATGCTCCAATGAGAGATAATATACTAATGATTCTTATCTAATATATATATATATATATATATATATATATATATATATATATATATATATATATATATATTTTTATTTTTATTTTTTATTTTTATTTTTTTCAAAAGTCTCATAGCAATTTAAACACAATAGATTTTAAATATAACTATTCCACCTTTCAGGTATTCACTTTACTCTTGAATTAAGATATTTACACATACATGCTAACTATGTAACTACATGTCTCAGTTCAATTAAAGCAACAGGTGTATCTTTTAATTAGTTAGTAGAGTTAAATCCTACTTTTCTTTTCTTTTTTTAAATTCTTTAATAAAACCAGGTAATTGTCCAGAATATGAATTTGGTTGCCAAAGACCAAATTTCAGCCTACAAATTTTCCTACATTAATTGCAGTTCCTTTTTAGCAATGTTTTTGTTTTCAAAACTCTACTAGCTTGGAATCTGATTTAGCCTAGTTTGAATGAGACTTGAGTTAATAAGATTTTGTTTTTTTTTTCTTCAGAAGCAGATTAAAGTTATGTTAACTATACTAGGGAAACATAAACACTTTCTCCAGATTTAAACCAATAAATGGTTTAGAGATTCTGGTTGATAGTTTCTCCCTAGTGCCATTTCCTACTACCATACAGAGATTAATAGAACTATGTTTCTGGATTGTCTCTGTTAAAAGTCGGGAAAAATCATTGCATTTTACTGTACTTCTATCTAATTACTATAACAATTTCTCATCATTATACACTGATATCAATTTAAATTTCTTAGAAACAGAGTGCATACCACTTTTGCAATTGACCACCTCCCAACCTTAGAGTCCTTCTGTCCTCAAGAACTCACCCCCGAGCTGAGATCATCTCCTCTCACAGATTAACCTCTAATCTATTGAGGAGAAGCTTATTAAGCTATTATTCCCCAAAGCATGTTTCTAATTCTGCGTCCAGAATATCAGGATGCTTTTCTTCCTGTTTGCCTAGGCTTCCCATTGTTGGGATTCTTTAAAGCTGTTTTATGCTTTTCCCAGCTTTTCCAGCTTTTTACCTCTTCCCAACTACTTTCCTCATCATTGGGGAAATTCATATTTTTCCTCAAAATCTAATTTAGAAATAATTTCTTTCAAGGATTTTTTTGAAAGATTGTGGGGAATATTTTCTTTGTCCATCCTCATGGATTTAGCAAGTGATCTCATAAATCTCATTTTGTTTAATCTGCACAAAATCATTTCATTCATTTCCTCAAATAGATTATTTAATTACATTCACCAATTACTTATCCTTTGGGGTCCACTCCCTTTAGGATTAAAGTCCAATGTCTAAATTTGAAATTCAAAGACCTAAATTGGGGGTGTTACACTAGAAACCTGTGTCCCACTTCCATTCTGCAATTGGTAAGGGGTTTAGAAGACCAGCAGGATGTTGATGTTCAACTTTCACTGGTTGACACTCCATGCATCTAGTTAAATATTTTGCTACATCTCTCTTCATTCCTGGCCAGAACAACTTCTTTTTCAGAGCTGTTAACATTTTCTGATATCCTGGATGTCCTGCATATGGCTGTTTGCGATATTCATCTAGAATCTCTTTTTTCAAGGTCTCCACATTTCGAACATATAATCTGTTTTTATAACAGATCAGCCCTTTTTGGTTTTGAGTGAAATCAGTTTTCTCCTTTTTCTGTAGTTTCACCCGGAGTTTTTCATAATCTGGATCTTGGTTTGCTGCCTTTCTTACCAATTCTTCTACTTCGATCTGGGCACTACTTCCAGTGCTGTTTATATTCTAACAGGCATTTCTACTCAATGCATCAGCAATTGTATTTTCTTTCCCCTTGATATGCTTTATGTCCATGTCAAATTCACTTAGAAAATACAGCCATCTGGCTTCTCTAGCATTCAAATCAGTTTGGGAAAAGAAGTATTTGAGACTAATATGATCAGTCATCAAGGTGAATTTCTTTCCAAGGAGATAGTGTCGCCACATTTTCAAAGCATGAATAACCGCAACTAACTCCAAATCATAGGCACTATAGTTTTGTTCATGTATCTTCAATTTCCTAGATTCATATGCAATCACGGAATTTTCCTGCAAGAGAACTCCTCCCAACCCCTCTCTACAGGCATCTGTACATACCACAAATTCTTTATCAGGATCTGCAATCTTCAGTATAGAGGCTGTAGTAAGTTTTAGCTTTAATTGGTCAAAACTGTTTTGGCATTTTTCAGTCCACTCAAATTTGACACCCTTTCTTTGTAATGATGTTATGGGATACGCTATGGCAGAAAATCTCTCCACAAATCTGCGATAATAGCATGCAATCCCCATGAATGACCTTACTGCTGAAACATCAGTTGGGATAGGCCATTCCTTAATAGCTTTTATCTTTTCAGGGTCCACAGCGAGCTCTTGTTCATAAATAATATGACCCAAGTATTGGATCTTATCTTTGTAAAATTCACATTTGTTGAACTTGGTTACAAAACCTTGAGCTCCCAAGTTTACACTTCTCAATTTTGAACATCTTCGAATTAGCTTTTCTGAATACCTCTTTCACCTCCTAAATACCCATAGAAGTCACTCTTTTAGGTCTCTTCACATACCATTTAGTATCAAGTGCATATGCAACAAAGTAAAGTGACGTGTTCATTCTAACCCACCTTCTCTGTATGATACATCAGAATTCTTGTGTTTAAAACTTTATTGAAGGGTCCCTCTGATGGATGGGCAACACCAACTCTGCCCATAATGCTGTCAAAGGTCTCATTAATTTCTAAAAGAGAAGGAAAATATGAATTTCTGTAAGGATAATCTACAATAGTAGCAATAAATTCTACTAAGGACCTTCAATCTGCCCAGTTATTAATACCCTTTGTTTCAAAAACCTTCCCTCGATGATCTTGGTCTCACTCTACCTGCTTTATCTAGGGCTAAAAGCCATGTTTTGCAAGATCGATTGCACCTCAAACATCCTCTTCTTCAAGAAATGGAGAAACATGTTGATTATGATTTTGATTTTTTAAGAGAGGCAAAATCCATGGAGAAGATTGGTCACTTTTTTAAAAAAGTTAAGAAGGGAAAACCATTAGTTACACTACGACGATGGAATTCATGTATACTATATATCCATTATTCTAATTTCCTTTGTTTCTCAATATATTGTAGCTGCTCTTTGTGTGTTTGTACAGAGCACACTTCAGCAGATTTTTCCTTCTTGGACCCAAATCCATTTGTGGACAGATAGGGAGTTTCAGAATTGTTCAAGTGGCAAACATAATGCGTTCCCTTTTGTTTCTGAGTGTTCAAAATTCATAAGATGCCCGTGGTAAGGGTTATTGGTGCATTTTCCAGCTGCTACATTTGTAATTTTATCTTTTGCATTTTTTTCCCAAGTTTGATAACATGCTTTTTCCTTTGGCAGCCCAACGTCATCGACAAGGAGAGGCCAGACACCACCGTTTCTCCTAAGAATTCTTCACTCATTAGATGATGCATTCTATAACTCACAACATTGTAATATTTTCTTTTATTAGTATTTCTGCAGGTCCTCTTTATGTTGTGTGGGGATGTTCTGTTGATTAAGAAGACTACTGACAGCAATCTGAAACATTATTTCATATTATAGCATATTGTTCAATGTCACATGTGTTTTCACCCTTTTTCCTTTAAAATCAAGGACAAATTCGCATGGTATTCCAAAGATTTTTCACTAATAATACCTCACCCAATGATGTTACTCATTTTTTTTGTCTTTTCATTCTTTCTATACATGGCTGATTTTGACATGTAAAATTAGCCTTTCAATGTGAAACCCAATCTTATGAGAACTGGAAATGGAAAACCTAAAATGTTGAACAGGACCAAAACTAGAAAAAAACAAATCCTTTAACCAGCCCAAAACTGTCGATGCCAAAAATCCTGAACATGACTAAAATTGGAAAAAACCTGGATGAAAATGCAACATTGATGAGAAGTGAATTGGTTGTAAATCTTAACACATTTCAACGTTTCAAATCTTGACAATGCTTGGCAATTTAATGTGCTAAGTGAAAATGTAGAAATAATCATCTGTCATTTGCAAGGTCTGAAGACCATACTTGTGAAGTTCAAAAACTGTCAAGTGATCGAATGTGTTCATAAAATTGCTATAAAAAATGACACATAGAAATGACGAAATCGATTCCCAGCTCCTCTCCTATTCTTTCTATCTATAACATGATCCAACCACACACAGTGGAATACAAATTTAAAAAAAAAATAATGGCCATTTTCAGCGAACTTTGTGAAGTTCTTATTAAACCATTTTTTTTATTCGTTCACAACTTCCTTTTGAAATCAGAAACAAATGATGAAAACTTGAAAAAGAGTAGTTCTAACCTGAACAACCACTCTACACTGGTTTTAAAGTCCTTTTCTACCCCAATCTCCAGCTACCAAAAAATTAAGTGAATCTCCAGCTTTCTTTGCAGATCGAACGTGTTGGAGAGAAGAGTGGGATTTATGTGTTAAAGAGCAGAGGAAGATTAAAATGAAATAAACCTTCGCCCATGTCCATCCTTCAGTCCTCTGCATCTACAAACTAGGGTTACTCCTGCCAAAGCTTTCCAATTAGTGGCCAAAGCAATTTAATGTTCCTCACAGGCCCACAATGAAATATCAACGGGTCGAAAGTGACCTTAGACACAATTAAAGAAACAGACAAATTATACAAAATAGAACCAACTCCAAAAGTTGAGGTCAAGGTTATTTTACAGTCCAAGACAGTTGCACTGCATGGGACTTGCCTTCAATTCTGGCATTTGCTTCCCAAGGGATTTTTCAGTTTGTGCAGATACTTTTCCCTGTCAGTGGGTTCTCGATATCCCAACCCACCTGGAACATTTGAGCTACAAAAATTGTCAATAAAACTCTAAAAAAAAGTTAGAACCCCAACTAACAACACCAGGACAACTAGCACCCAAGAGTAAAATTAAAAATACCTCTACGTCCTCAAACGCCCAGCGATTGAAAATTTTTACTTCGGGCTGTGGTAAAACGACCGCCATGGTTTCTCCTTCTACTCCTCTGCGCACCTTAGCTTCCGCGAGAATAAAAACTGCGTAACAAAGCCCTCAACGCGATAACAAAACCTTGAGCTCCCAATTTTTTCCAAACCCTCAGAGATATTTGAAGCCCTCACCTCGATACCCACATGGCTAAAACCCAAACTGAAAGCCACATTTGAAGTTGATCTTTGTCGCACCAGCCAGGCCAACAGAACCATGCGGGATCCAGCGCGATCGGGCATTGCGGATGGGCTCCTGTGACTCTATTTTGCCCCTAGGCATGTTGCAGTGGTGAGGCTAGGAGTCAGTCAGAGCCATGAAGCTACAAAGCAGTCAGGGCACACAAAAATGCTGCGACTCTTTTTTGCCCTTAGGCGTGTTGCAGTGGTGCGGCCAGGAATCAGACAGAGCCGCAAAGCTACAAATTTAAAAGGGCACAGAAAAATGAAAAGCAAAATAACAGCTGGTAACAGGGCCAAATGGAGGATTTTAATTGGTTGGAGGAAGTGTCACATGTCCAAATTTTACTGGCTGGAAGGGCGATAAGAAAGGCTTCTCATTAGTTGGGGTGAACAGTGTTTGCTCACCCCAAGCCAACAAAGAGAATGTCTCTGGCGTAAAAATGCACAAACAAAACAAAACAAAAAACCATAAAACTATTTCTGAATCTTGGTTATCCCTTGAGAGTGAGGGAATCAGTCACAGTCACTACCCTCCTAGTAAAGTAGTTCCAAAATTAATTTGTTATAGGCTTGGAATTAATGAATGCCAATCTCATACATATATTACATTTTATGGGTATAATAAAGTCGTTAACTGTCTGCCATGCCATTTTGTAATGATCATTTTCCAGCCTTGTCCCGTCATATATGTCTGGCATACTTCACATTTAATGTTATTAAATGATTGTTTTCTTCTATCTCCTTTTGTTATAACTTTCAGAGTAAATAATTTGAAGTCAAGATAAAGATTCAGCGTTATATAAAAACTAAAATGCAGATGATGCTTTCCCTGTGGGGAACAGGCGAAGGCATATGGAGATGATAACCATCTTTTATATATTTATATATAACTGTGGGCACCTCAGTCTTGAACCAGGAAACATAAAAATATTTTTTGCATGTAATTTTATAAGTGGAGGCCGGAACCACGGACTCGTAATTTGTGAACGTAAAAAATTCCTTTGGAAATCGACACCATTAGATTCTTCTTGTATGTTCACACCATTGGGTTTCGCATGACATTAGAAAAGAATAAACTAGCAATTGCACCAGAGCCGCAAAGGAATGCCGGGAGGTGGAGTGACTATGGAAGGGAAGTGTCTTGATGTGCTACATGTGGGAAGCAAGTCCAATTATAGAAAACTTAGCAGGACCTCCTCTGTATGCCCCCATCTGGATAAACAAGTATGCGACAATCCCATATGGGCGAAACACCATCTTGTTCGGATCTTCTTCCACATGAATTAACTCAGTGCTTCTATTAGTGTTGTTCATGGCTATGTTGATATTATGAATAATACTGGACTTTACCATATGCTTTACCTTTGTTGCTCTGAATTCGAAACTGAATGCACCCACCTTCGAATCTGCCTCAAGAAATGATCCTCCTATGAATTTACAAGAGAAGAAATCGCGTTGGCCAAATGGAATAAATTCTGATTTGAGATATCTGACCATATGTTAATTGGACACCAACACATTTAAGGTGAAACAGAGGAACAATGATGCTTATGAAGGCTAATTGATTTGGGGTTTTCTATCCATCTTATAAGTCTGCCGTATTAATAATGGGTTTGATCCAATCTAATAATGGGTTTGATGGAGCTTCCTCATTACGAAGTACATCGAATTCTACATATTAATAAGGTTGTTGTTCATGCTTTACGAAGTACATCGACTTCTATCATTGCAGCCTCTCGATACTTTTGTAATCCACAGATAATTTTAATGGCCACGAGATCTTTTGATTTTCGATCCCAACACTCCAAGACTTGACCAAATGTTCCTGTAATCATTGCTAATGTTACCATCAAAATAAAATCCATCCATCTCACTGGTCAAGAATCCAAAACAAAACAAACAAAAGAATAGTCATTGGTGAAAAAAGAATCTTGTGAATGTCCAAAAACCAGAAAATGCAGCATGATACCCCTTATTGAGAGTGTCGATGACCCAACCTTCTAACAAGAAACGCATCTACATGTTAACCCTGGAGACTCTTAATGTCCCAGCGATATAAAACCTATCAAGAAGAGGGATTTGATGTCACACTAAGTGTGGCAAACCCAACCCAACTTAACAGGCATGACCCACACCTCTGGAGGCTTCGGCCCTGACTTAGGCAGCATGACAACCCCAGCCCGACTCAAGAGACATGACAGCCCAAGTTCAACTTAACATGCATGACCATGAGCTCCTGAATGTCTAAAAATCTAAAAATGCTACTACTTGTTGCCCCTTTAGACTGTTGATGTCCCATCCATCTATCAAAAAATACATCTACATGTAAACCCTTGACCATTGAGACTAATGTCCAAGCAATCTACCAACTATCAAAAAGTGGGATTTGAATGTGACAACCCCAGACCGTCTTAACAGGCATGGCCCATATGGTGAGAAAAAATCACATCTTTGGAGACTTCGTCCTGACATAACAGGCATGACAACCCGAGCTCAACTTAACAAGCATGACCTATGAGGTGAGAACAAGCCACATCTTTTGAGACTTGAACTCCTGGTGGGTCAATAACAACAACCAACTTTCGCCGACCTAGGAAACACATGTGACATGTTCAATAATAAGGGAAAATAACAAGAAATTTAGATCCCCTACAATTCTTATCTTCACCCATCTTACTGAAAATAAGCACTAAATTTCCAGTAGGCGAACATAACAGTAAGCTACCAAAGAAGCATTGACACTTCAAGACTAGTTGCCATATGTTCTGAGATGTAAGAAGACTAGCTGTTTACTGTAGAGATGTAAATTAATGAGGGTGGCCATCGAGTTACTTAACTTAAATCTTAGCTATGTCAACTACGTATGCATCATTTGTCCTTGTATCATTATATTGGAGATGCGATAAACAAGAGAGCAACTATATAGTAGGTTAATGTTATCAGTAGCAAGAATATCTTCCATTCTTCTTGTACTATACCTATTATCCGTGTACCAGTCTGATTATTAAGTTCGTAACTTAATAATCCAGAACATTTTGCTATTTTGAACCCATATTTCTTAAGAGGGTCAGAAGGATAGGTTTCCCTCTATTCCATTTCCCGGAAGATATGTTGTGAAGTCATTTGAAATAGTCTGCAAATTTATGTCCATAAATTACTCAATTTCATCATTGTTCTTACTTGTAGAATCTAGCAGATATATGGAATACAGAGAATGGTGTCCATGTTGAGAAAAATCACTCAATTGTTAGTAGTCACATCATATTTTTATCATGACACTTTGTTAGTCTAGAGGATCTTATCATTTTAATGTTAGAAAATTTATGGGGCAACGATAGTAATACTGTGGATAGCTCTTGTACAGGCCCATGTAAAATACCCACATTTCTGCTGCACAAACAAACTGAGTTAGATGCATGGTTATCATAAAGAAGAAAGAACAAGAGGTAGCTTTTCAGAAGCTAAATTGCTAGACCCGTTGTTCTAAATGCATGGTCATCATAAATAAGCAAAAATATGAGCCCACTTTTCCGAATCCATTTTTCCATAATTCAGTACTTAGTGTCACAGACATAAAAGCGAAGAGATTGCAGCAGAGCTCAACAGTTCGAATATTAAATAATGTAAGCAAGTTGGCAATTTTTTACTATCCAAATTAGGAATCCATCAACCTAGAAATAGTTAAACCATCATAGAAATCTTTGCATGTCAACCCACCAACTACAAATTTATAAACATCCAAACTTGAGCGTTTTGCAAAATCATATGGGCAACAAGGCAATTTCTTAATCATAATCAGTTTTTGGCAGAAATGCAAACTATACCTATAATCCAGCTATAACAAAATATATAAAGTCTAGCATATCCTTTCTAGTCCACCACGAGCAGTTACTTCTCTGTATAACAAATGAAGATCTAGAACCTTCCCTCGTATTTTTGGGATTCTACACATTGAAAAGATAGCAATGTGAAAAGTAAAAATAGATGTAAAAAAAAGTTGTATAGATTAATTTTAATCTTCAATATTTTAAGCAGCCCTTTTGAAATCTTCTAGATATTTAAAGGATCTAGGGTTAATCTAATAACTTTAGCCTCATAAAACAAAAAAATTATTAGTGTGTATGATAATACAATTGAATATTTCATCACTACCAACATCAAAAAAGGGTTTTACAATTGCAGTGATCTGTGCATGCCCATCTTAATAACAATATTTTCGACAATTATGACATTGCATATATATAGTTTCTACATAATATAATTTATGAAATATATATATATATATATATATATATATAAAGAACAGAAAAGATGTAGGTATTTCTAGTAAATCTTTTAGACAATTCAGAAGTTGCACACAGTTTCTACATAATATTTTTTTGTCAATTCATAAAGATTAGCAAAGAAGTAAAGTATTATGTAGTCAAAAATTGTGAATCTAGTTAATTAGGTTTACTTTGAGTGTTCAATTTTCACAAAGGACATATTAAGCTCATAGTAAGTATATTGTTATAATAGCTTCAAGCCTTATTGTTATACATATTTAAACCTTGACGATATTTGACTCTTTTGTTATACAACTTTGAACCTTTAAGAGATTTTACTATTTTTCTATACAACTTTAAACCTTGAAGATATTTTACTCTTGCGAATAGTGAAATTCTTTGTTACATGGAAAAAGAAATTCTGAATCTAATTTTTTTCCTCTTTGAAACTAGCTTGGCTTAAAGCTGGTTATGTTATATTTGAAGAGCAAATTAGCCAATGTTGTGAAGAGTATTGGTTCAGTTCAGGCACTTAAAAACACAGTGAGGAATTTTTGCTATTTTTGGCTTCCTACATTTATTTTAATTTTGTATCTATTTAAATTATAAGGGGAAATTTTATAGTAATGGACCATTTCAGGTTGCTTTAAAACTAGTGACTGTATTGTAAATCTTTGTCTGAATGATCACGGTATGCAAACAAAAACTGGCATACACGAATTGGTAAGTGAAACGAATACCCAGGAAATAACCCAGTTTTGTGTATTTGGGTATAGGAAATTTTATGTTGTATTGGAATCAAGAGGCGACACAGTTGCTGCCAGTGAAGATATTAATGATAAAAAAATTTCTAGCTCCACAACTCAAGCAGCTCTATCAAGGAACCAGAAATTTCATCCATTAAAGATACATTATCTGTATGTTAGATAAATATTTTTTGAGACAATATTAGGAGGGAGTTATTTCAAAATAAATGCAGAAATTACAATAGAGAAATGTCCATAAGAATTGTAGAATCAACTATAAACACACCAAATGTAATCACTTCCCTACAATTTCTGACAAAAATATGACGAGCGTTCTTCTAAACAGAAAGATCACTGTCCTAAAATTTCGTAGACTTCTCCACTCTAAATCTAACGAGATTTCTGCCTATAAAATAAAATAGCCAGAAGTGACTTGCTTTGAAAATTTTCCCTACCCCTCATCTTCCCCATAAAGCTTGGGGTAAACTATTTGAGGAGATTGTGGGTTATTAGGGAAAATTGATTTATTTTTTGATATCGAGTGTCCCTTTTTCACGCAACATGAAGCAATTCAAGACATAACCAGGAAGTTCAATCCTATTCAAATAATGAGTTAAAATATGTTAAATAATTTCTAGACCAAAGTGTTGCATTCTGTGAAATCTATCTCAGAGAATCATACACTTCAAAAGCCCATTTTTGCCTATGGGTTTTGGTTTGATTTTAAAGCAGAATAAATTCAGGCCCTTACCTGGTAGCTGATGCCAACAAAGACCAAAATCTCCCGAATCACTTGAACTCAAAGGTGGGCACCGGAGCGCTGGGCTAATCAAAACTCTCCAAAACCTCAGCCTTGCCACCAGCACTACTATGCTGCGATTCTTCTTTCTTGTCCTAAAAAACCCCTTGAATCCTCCAAACCAGGAGCTACTCTGCGTGGGGGCTTGAGCTGGATCAACCCTAGGACCCCCACTATTGGCAGGGATGGGTCCATAGCCTTGAAACCCTGGAATGGGACCCTGGATATTAGGCACATCTTCAACCATGGGCGGAAACTATTGCTGCGCACTGAAAACCCTATTCAGCGTAATCCCAACACCCTCTATCAAAGTAAGAAGAACACCGCCGAATATAGTGGACCTGGTAGCGGCCCTGGGTCCCTGCGATTATAGAATTCCATGGGTCCTCTCTTTGCCTGACGTACACCATCGAGAAATTGAAAGCCTAGAAGAGACCACCCCACACTGCGAAGCTTCCGCCAATGCACAGGACATTCAGCCTCACGGCCTGCGTGTCGCCAATAATCCATTCACCCTTGGGCGAATTGGTCGTCACTGCGCCATGGTGGTGAGCCAGTCCAGGAGCCCTCTTCTTTGGGTTTTATAATGGAAGAGGCAGACCGACTACTGTGTGAACCAGAGGTGGAGGGTTCTGTCCCAACTAAGAAAGGGACATTCTCCCCTTCATTTGTACTTACGATACCAAAATATTTCCCAGTAAATACCAGTGTTGGCTAGACCTACACACACACACACCTGTTTTTCATTTTCCAGGAGAATGCAAAACTGTTTAACCATGTTTCGTGAAAGCTTGAATACCAGGGAATGAAAACACCGTCCTCTAAAATCTAACAAGTAGATCTACAAGAAAACAGATCAAGATAATCGCAAATAGAAAACTAACCCACTGCTTCTGCTGGTGCTATTCATGGCTATGCTGGTATGCACCCGCCTTCGAATCTAGCTATGTGAAGATGATGAGGGACAATAGTTACTGTGGCTCCTTGAAATCTCCATGCTGGTAGGGACAAAAGTTACTGTGGCTTATGGAAATCTCCACCCTACTCTCTAGTCTTTCCCCTTTGCTTATGGGCTCCCGCCGGAAAATAGTTACTATGGCTTATGGAAATCTTGACGCTACTCTCCAGTTTTCCCCTTTGGTTATGGGCTTCTGCCATGGCAATCACCACAATGCTCCAGTTTCCCCCTTTGATTATGGCGAAGGGCTCCCGCCATGACAATCTCCACGATGCTCTCCAGTTTCCTCCTTTGGTTATGGGCTTTCGCCAGACAATGGCTTATGGCAACCTCCGTGTGTGGCTTATGGCAATATCGCTCTCCAATTTTCCTCTGCAACCAGCTCGCTCCGGGTCAATTGAGCAAGTAGCAACCAGTTTTGGGGCTCCCGTCAAATCAATTAAGCGAGTAGCATTTTTCCAAAGGGATATGGAAACTTGAGTGTATTGCACAAATTATTGAACGACTATAAGAAAATACATGTAAACCACTTGAAAAATAGTTTGAAACAAAACAACTTTATTTCGTGCAAAATATATAAAGGTGGTTAGAGTTGCAACGGATTAGATTTTTTCATGTTGCATTTTTTATATTTATTACTATGACGAAGGTTAATGCATATTTAATATTATTTTTTATATTTATTACTATGATAAAGCTTAATGCATATTTAATATTAAGATTTATGTGTAAGGAGTGAAAATATGGTTAGGAGGATGTTTTTCTTTCTTATTTTTATCATTAAAGTTTAGGGTGACATCAGATCCATAATCATCAATAAAGGAAATATATGCAATATTGAGATATTATGTTGGGATGAAGATATTTTTGACAAATGGTGGTGTGCTTATTATTTGGCATCATTTTCATTAATGGTTTTTCTATTGGGATTTTATTTATATTTTCACTTATAGAATGGTAAGTTTATATTTTAAGCACAAGACAACCTAGATAAAGTGATGATTGACATTGATTTTCATCATCTATAGTTCATGCAATATATCACAAAAAAGGCCATTTTCATAGTTCATGTAATATATCACAAAAAATGCGATTTGTGTGTTCACCCACTTCTTTAATGATTTTGCATAGAAAAACATAAAATATTGACAATTGGTTTCCATAATATATATGTAAAGGATCTATTATACATGTAAATATGTAGGTCGTTTTTAAAGACCTAACTATATGGAAGAGCCCATTTACCTTCTGGCCTAAAATATTTATTGAAGAAAATTTCGATATGGATGCCCATGACTATGGACTACTTCCATTTGGTACAAGATTTAATATCTACACTATTACAAAATTGGGTGTTAATTTATTTTAGTCTATGTTGGGATGCATGTTTCATCATATCATAGGAGAAACTCCTATGAAAATGAGGGTAGAAGGCAGAGATCTCAAACCAAATCCAAGGTTTGTTAATTTCATGGTCTCTAATTTGGATTCTATTTCCATTACTCAATTTCATACTCATATTAATAAATGAAAACCACTAAACTAACATGATAATGTATTTGGAATTTACTTGCAATAAAAAAAACTTTTGGTTTGCCCCTTTTTCATAATGAAAGTAGATTTCTTTCTCTAGACTAGCCCGACTTAACCAAAAAATAAATGTATAATTTCAATGTGAATATGATAATAGCCAACCTCAATTTAATTTTTTCTCTTTATATGGTGTCACTTGTGTAATTTGAATTGATATATTAAATTTATTGAAGTGTCTTTACTAATCCTAATAGGTAGAACTAGTGGATTGCTATTCCAATATGAACAAATATCATTCCACTATGGAGATTTAAATATTTATAAGTCGTTAGTAAAACTTAGTGTTTGATATGTTTCTCAAGAAAAGAACCTATTGTAAAAAATGGAAAAACACAATGCATTGAGGTATAAAACAATTTCCATGCACACCATAGAACTAAGCTACTTCAATAATATTTGTCCTCGTGTCATTGATAAAATTTTCCCTTATTAACTAATTGATATTGTGATTTCTAACTTATTTGATAAATTGGAATATATCATCCACTAATTATACATGCTTTTTATTTCAATGTTTTTAATAATAAAGTGTCATAGGTTTAGTTAAGAGCTAGAGGAAATAAGGATTAATTCAATTGGTAAATGCTCTTGTAAAAGAGTTCATAGAGCTCTCAATACAAAATCTTATTAATTATTTTAGGGTTACTAGTTGGTATTTTAGTTTCTAGTTATGATTGTGCTCCATTTGAAGACAAAGAAAGGTAAACCTATTGGGATTGAAAATGTAGCAGCCTCCCTTAGAAATTTTAATACATTCGTGAGTGAGGGAAAATATTCTTTGAAAAATGATATAAACAATAGTCCATTTACTAAGCAATAGATAAATATTAATAATATATAAGATATATATGATAAATATAATGGAGAAATTTGTAACACCCACTCCCCAACCATTTTATGTACCAATGCATCGAGTAATGGCATGTCACCGACCCAATTTCTTTATATCATGTGACATCATAATAAATAGATGCAAATTTCAGTTGTACAACTAACATCGTTGGCACTCTACAATCCTGCCTATATGTTCACCAAACTAGATAACACTACCAAAAAATACCTTATGTAGTATTGTCTGAAAAAACTTCGATAAAATATGTAAACAAGGAAAATTATTGTCACTTATAAATTATAGACCCCACGCGATGTAGATCATCAGCATCTCAATCCACTAGGACAACCCTTCAAATACAATAGATTGTCGAATCATCGTCTTCCAATATCCTTCAGAAAATCTCATCAAGCACACAATCAACAAAGATCTTCAATGACAACGCAAACCATTAATGGATTGTCCCTCGTATAATTAATGAACAACTTGGAAAATAAATATCACCCAAGACCAATTAATGACCCCAAGAGACTCCTTTGTGATCAAATTCAAAATTCAAATATGTTTCCAACTCCACCAACCAAAATGAATGCACTTACATAGTAGTAAAGATCCTCGGAAATCCCCCGATCAACCAATCCCAAACCAAAGAGGAGCATGAAGATCCACAGGAGAAAAGGTTCAAAAGAAATACCACATAAAACAACCAGCTAGTGCATCTCAAATAGACCACAAAGAAGACCAACAGGTAGTAGCTAAGATCCTCGGAAATCCCCCGATCGACCAATCCCAAACCAAAGAAGGAGCAGGAAGATCCATAAGAGCAAAGGTTCAGAATAAAGACCACGTAAACAACCAGCTAGTGCGTCTCAGATAGACCACAGAGTAAACCAATAGCTAGAATGGAAAACAAATTGTTATTAGTGTACCTTAAAAAAAAAAATTAGTAGAGATACTTGAGATCATCCAGAAGCAACATAAAAACTAATCTAGCTCAGATAATTATGCTTAGACATATTACACCCAACAACACTAGAAACTACACCAGCGAAGGCTACATTTAATCCATCTACCTCCACACCTCCAGCCAAAATTAGTACCCTTGTGAATTTTGTGACTAATGCTTCCATAATCCAATCTTTTATCCTTAGTGTTTTCTTCTCGAAAAATTTGTCGTAGATATTTTAAGTGGGCATATTGTCTGCTAATGGATATTCTGTAATTTTCCTCCACCATCCTTCTAGAAATTATGGTGTATATTTGCAACTACTCATGAATTTTTAATCAAAATCTCATCAACTACTAATCACTAGTTAAAATCAAATCATCAACATATAAGGCAATAATAAGGTATTTACCTTCTACCAAGATGTGATCAAGGTTTTCATCTAATTCACTTATGGTGAAGCCCAAACCAATGATATAATTATCGATCTTGGTGTACCAAGCACGAGGTACTTTTTTGAGACTGTACAATGCTTGTTTGAGTCTGTACACATGAGACTCCTGATCAAATGTCTCAAGAACTTTTGGTTGCTCGATGTACACCTCCTCCTCAATAACCCCATTCAGAAATGTTGTTTTTACATCCATCACGTGGATCTTCCACCCCATCTGCGTAGCCAGAGCAAGAATTGATCTAATGGATGAGTACCTTGCTATATGAGAAAAGGTCTAATCATAGTCAATATCCTCAACTCGAGAGTACCCCTTGGCAACAAATATGGCCTTATACTTCTCTATGCTTCTGTCTGCTACTGGCTTCACCTTGAAGATCCATCTTGAACCCACTCTTGATTTATATGATGGTCTTGGGACCACTTCCCAAACGTTGTTCTTTACAATGGATTTGTATTCCTCCACCATTGCATCAACCCATATAGGTTGCTCTATTTCTTCATCGAAATAGGATGGCTTAGTCTCTATAAGCTTAGCTATAAGAGCCATGTAGCCAGTGTTCCTCTCAGGTGACTTCGTTTGCCTGCGCAAATTTGAAGGAGCTCCCACATTCTCCCTCGCATCCTGCACAATTATATCAGCTTCACTGGTTCTTTTTCTACCTTCTTTGGATGGTTTTTCTTGAGTGAATGTCTCCACTCTCTGCTCCTCAATATATTTGTTTCTCCAACACTTCATGAGGCTCCTCCTTTGGAGCTAAAAGCTACTCTTTTGGTGGGATCTAAAGATCCCTCTCAAGAGAGCACCACATCACGTTCTCCTCATTAAAATTTTCATCCCTTCACACAACTATCATTATGAGGGATGGAAAGTACACATGATAGTTGTGGGGAGTTTCTGTGTAACCCATAAAACTCAGGTATCAGAGCTATCGTTTGTTGAAGGTATTTTCCCCAACATTCAACACCTGAATATTGAATATTGTAATTATCTGAGCACCACATCAGATCCCTCTCAAGAGAGCACCACATCGTGTTCTCCTCATTAAACTTTACATCCCTTCACACAACTATCATTATGAGGGATGGAAAGTACACATGATAGTTGTGGGGAGTTTCTTTGTAACCCATAAACACAACGTATTTGTTTTTTTAGTTCTCCAACCATGGAAGTGTAAGCTCAAATATAGCTCCATGTCTCAAATATAGCTCCATGGCTGCAGAGTTCTACATCAGCAACAGATGGAATTTTTATAATATATCACAAATAATTTGATTGAAGAGAGGCCTTGGATTGAAAATGAGATTTGTATCATACGATTGCCCTTCTAGCTCAAACAAATGGGCATGAAAACTCTGCAGTAGGTCATAAGTAAGCTTTATTTGATCCTAAAAGGCTTTGCTATGATGGTCCTGCATATTTTATTTGAGCTTGAAGGATCCAATGCCTTTTGAGTGAGGTAACATTATGATTCATATTTAGTTCATGCTCATGTCCTGAGTGTCATTATTACAATCGGGGGAATATCCTTGGTTGTGGCCCAGAAGATGCAAAAGTATCAGTTGCAGGGCTTTTGGATGTTGTTCGCTGTCAAAAGATGTAAATTTGACAATTGAAAAATGAAATATTTTTTGACTTTATGGGGCTGATAGATCGGTTAAGACCTCCAATCTTACATAATTGCCCAGTTGAAATCCTGATGGAATACATATACTGAAAGTAATGTGACATCGCACATCACCCTGCAACCTTAACTGGAGAGACTCGTGCTCTAATGGGTGAGACCCATATTCAAATCCTATAAAAATACATGTTTAAGCATGAGTGAGAATACCAAAAAAATGGCCAATACCCTGTGTTTTAGATGTGGAAAATATCTATAAGGTGTTCATAACGGAAAATATCAAAAAACAAATGGCAATACCTTGTGTTTTAGATGAAGAAAATATATATAAGGCCTTCAGAATGAAGCTGTATATTTCTAAACTTCCTAGAAAATCTGTCAAAAGGGTATTATGGTTTAAATATTTTTCCTTTGACAGTGAGTTGTTCTGCATACCCTTTTTCATAGAAAAAATCACCTGCATACCCTTTTTCCTTTTGACAGTGAGTTGTTTTGCATACCCTTTTTCATAGAAAAAAGCACCTGTACCACTGACTCAAATTTCTCTTGTCCAGCCCTAAGTTAGGTTGGCTCTAAATTTGATTATGTAGTTCTTGTAAGTCAAGAAAATATTGCCTAAGTACTACTGACTAAAATTTCTCTTTTCTTGTCCAGCTACTGAGCTAAGCTAGGTTGGCTTTGAATTTGATTCTGTGGTGCTTCTAAGTCAAACTTGCCAGATGTGAGATCAACCAGTATTATTGGGTCAGAGATGCCCTCTAAGGATTTAGTTATTTATGTTAAAAATAGAAAACATGTTTATGGATGAAAAATCAACAAGAATATTGTGGAAGGAAAGGGCTTCTTTTTCCAAGGGAGAGCCCATAAGAAGAGTGTCATCCACATATTATTGGTGGGTTGAAGGGGGTTAGAGGGGTAGAGATTTAAACCAGGTATGCTTCCATAATAAGGTGTTTTCCTATAATGGATTTAATAAATTACAAGTAGAGCTTGTGCTAGTTGGAAGATCCATTTACAATTACAAGCATACATAACTTAACTAGTTGATTGAGAGGCAACGAGTAAACTTCTTGATCAGCCAGATATGTCAAACATGTATGGATTTATTATGAAGTGATCATTTTCCATGGTTTAGGTTGTTTTCTGTATGGATGAAATACAAACATGCTAGGGAGTGTGAGGGCCAATTGTTAGGGAAACACAAGGGAGCACTAGTTTCAAATGCATGGAAATGGAGTATCAACCAGTTCCAGGTGTGCTAAGAAGGGAGTGACACGGTATTATAGGAAGTGCCAAGGAATGTTAGAGTGCTAGGGAAGCATAAAAATATGTTCCAAGTGCCAAGGTGTGCCAATGTGTGCTAAGGAGTGTTAGGGAGTGCCAGGAAAACATAACAGAGCACTAGGTCAAAATGCATAAATGAATGAATAAGAGCATGTGACAGGGAGTGTTAGCAAGTTCTAGGTGTCTCGAGGAGGGAGTAACATGGAATGATATGCAGTGTTTAATCATGTTATAGTATCACGGGGACATGCATCCAAGATGTGATAGGTACCAAGGTGTGCCAACATGCGCTAGGAAGTGTTAGGGACTGTCACGGAAACACAAGGGAGCATTTACATTGAATTGCCAACATATATGGCTACGAGAATTTAAAAAATGTAAGGCTAATTTGACTTCATGAAGAAAAGAAACCATGCATATATGGCTAGGTTGAATTGCATCATGTGGAGTTTCCAAGAAGAGGCTCACACGCAAGGTGTGGGAATAAAGGTTTATTTTCTCTAAAATAGTATGATGCATAGAGAGGCTAAAATAAAAAAGGATAAGGTGTATAAAAATAGCAAAAGGCCCTCAAGCAAGGCATTGCTTCCTAGGCTAGATTAGAGCTCTAGGCATCCTCCAATTTTGAACAAAATACGATGGTGGAATTTCAAATAAATTGATGCCCTAACTATCACACCAAGAGGGAACCCTTGATGCTCCTTTGACTTGAGGATTTCTTGAAGGTTTTCACTTTGTAGTTCATCATTCAAAACCTATTATCTTAACTATAAATTATCATTGGATGAGCCTTTACCATGGTATATCTCCCAAACCTTACTCTCTGATAGTATTTCTCTCAAAAAACAATTCATGGAAAGTCACCCTAGATTCTCCCAAAGCTCATACTTTAATTTAATTTTTACTTGCCTCACTTTGAAGCCTAGTATAAACACGTCAATCACAAGAGAGGGATTTTGGAAGTTTTGATCTTAGGCATTCATCATTTTTTAATATCCCTAAACCCAAGGTCATCTTTCCCTCAAGCCTTTCTTGGAGAGTCCTTCTTTTTCTTCTAAAGTAGGGAACCTATTATCTAATCCTCTTATTTGAATGGGCATTGGAAATCACATTGTGCATCATTATTGGTCTCATCATTCTAGTAATTTCCCTATACCGAGACTCCTCCCATCAGTGAAAGTTCATAAAGAGCAGGGGAAATTGAATGAGGTGGCAATGGGTCCTAGAGGTTGTATTTGGAGCGGTTAGCAGGAAAAAGCATAATATGCCCAAGAATATTAGCGTTGGAGCACCTATGATTTGGGATAAAGGATAAGGGGTTCTAGGAGTTAATGGGTTTAAGGGTTTAGGAGCAAGGGGTTAAGGGTAAAGGGTAAAGGGTTTAGGCTTATGGGATTTGAAGGTTAGGGGGTTTAAGGGTTAGAGGTTAATGGATTAGTGGTTAAGGGATTTAGGGGTTAATATTAACCATCAAGGGCTTACATGTTAGGGTATTTAGGGGTTAAGTGCCTAAGGGTTATGTTATTTAGGTGTCAGAAGGTTAAGGGGTTAGGGGTTAATGAGTTTAGGGGTTAGGATTTATGGGTTAAGGGTCAAGGTTTAAGAGGATATGGGATTAGGGTTTATGGGGTTCAAGGATTCTAAGTTAGTGGTTCGGGGTTAAGGGGTTAATGGCTTTGGGTTTAAGGGATCAAGGGGTTAATTTGTTCTGAGTTATGGGTGTAGGGATTAAGGGATTGTGGCTTCGAGGTTAAAGGGATAGGGAATTTAGTGGTTATGGGTTAAGTGCGTATGGGTTGTGATAATGTGGCCCCTAATCCCCTTGTCACAAATATTGGGGGTTCCCCCATCAATTTCTCTCATTACCTTACCTATAGGTTCCCTAGCCCCTGTGTCATAAGGCCCTAACACTCCTTCTCATTCTCTAATGTTAGGATTGTAGATCTCAGTAAACCATGCTCGAACCTCTCACTTCTAGCCATCCATGCTACCCTTATGTCCCCTTGCCCCACTGAATACACCAAAAGACCCCCCTCCCCCAAAATTCATGAGAATTGAACATTTGGAGGCGATCATTTAACAACAACTTCACAACTACTCCATTGATAATGGTGTCTTGGAGCTATTAGATGTCATTTCATTGAGCTACAGTGATAGGTGAGAGCTATGCATAGCTCACTAAAGGTGTATCAAGAGACTATTATTCTATTGGCTATAGAATTTGACTCTTTTTTTGTAACTTAGCGAAATGGAAAAGATGTGGAGACAATCTCCATTCTTCTTCTTTCATTAGGCCATGTAAAATAAATGAAGCAAATAGTCTCAGCCCCTTGGAGAAGGAAATTTGAGAACAATAATTAGCATGAACAAACAAAGAATCCAATGAGTTAAGCTTAGAGGGGTCTCCCTTTGTAAAAAAGCATCCATAAGCTTGTTAGAGTTAGTTTGAATCTTTACTAGAGGTTGAGTAGTCTTCACATCACCAACCACATCTAATAGAAAGGTACCAACCCCTACAATAAAAATGATGTCTCCAAATAAGGTGTAGTTAATACCAATAATATCACCTTATGAATCTATTACAATATGATTTGGAAATTACGTTTCCATACATGTGTGAAAGAAAAAGTCCATTTGGTTAGCAAAAGGAAGTCTTTTTTAAGACCTCCAGAAACCCCCTTGAAGGAGACAAGAAGGGTTTGAAACCATATAATACAAGTCGATCTATGAACCCTATTTCTGATGTTTTCTATGCATGTGTTTGTTCACTCGGATTGACATGTGATAGACAATATATGAAGCTTTTTTTCCACATATCATCTTCATTAGATATCATGTTGCTAAGAATGAAGTGTCTGGATTAGAGTTAAAGTTCCTATTTTAGTTTGTTGTCTTTTTTTGTCTTTTAGAGTACAAATCTTTCTGGTATATTGTGCTAAGGTAGTTTGGCTTTCAAATATTCAAGGAATATGTGAGCTAATTATATAATAAAATATTGTAATATTTGAAATAACATGATGAACTATTTAGCACAATTTATGGTGTTGGATTGATTGAGATGTTTATTTTTGGATGGATGGATGTACATCTCTTTAGCCAATAGACAAAAATCATTAAGCATTGTTGCAAGTATGTTATTGACATGTTGAAGTGCCATTGAGACTTAGAGGTAGAAGATTTAGACTTGTATGTTTTCACCTATCCAGGTGTGATGATACCTATTGGAGGTAAGAAAAATTTCCTCTTTTTTAACTTTTGGATATATTCTATATGCTCTTGAGAGAATTTCAACCTTTTAAATAAAACTACAAACAAATGTACATTCATGCAATAATTACTAATTGATTTTGGGGTGACTCAAAAAATTGTAGCATGTTGGCCTGTTGAATTTGTTAGTAAGTTAATTAGGGCTTGATAAATTTGTAAGCTTCAGTGGGATTTATTGCAGTTGTATGTGTTTTAGAGAAGCGATTTTGGAGTGGTGGTTGTGCTTTCTTTATTGAATTTGATTTCTTTGGTTCTTCTTCTTGTGCATGCCCACTGTGCTATATTCTCGTTAGTGGTTAAGCGGTTAGGGATTGGGGGCTTAAGGGTTAGGCGCATAATGAATTAGTATTTAAGGGATTAGGGATTGGGGTTAGGGGAATAATGAGTTGTGGTTAAGGGGTTATGGATTGGGGGTTTAGGGGTTAGGGGATTTAGGCGCATTTAGGGGTTAGAGGAATAATGAGTTATTGGTTAAGGGATTAGGGATTGGGGGCTTAGGTGTTAGGGGATTTAGGCGCAGTTAGGGGTTAGGTGAATAATTAGCTAGTGGTTAATGGATTAGGGATTAGGGGCTTAGGGCTTAGTGGATTTAGCAGTTAAGGATTTTAGGGGTTAGGGCTGAGGGGTTAATGGGTTAATGGTTAAGCGTTAACGGTTTAGGGGTTTAGGGGTTAAGGGACTGGGGGTTTAGGTGTTAGTGGTTTAAGGGTTTAGAGGTTTAGGGTTTAGGAGTTAAATGGGTTAGGGTTTTAGGGGTTTAGGGGGTTAAATGGGTTAGGGGTTGGGAATTAGGGCTTAAGGGGTTAGGGGTTAAGGGTTAGACGTTTAGGGTTTACGGGGTTAAATGGGTTTAGGGGTTTAGAGGTTTATGGGGTTAGGGGATTTAGCAGTTAAGAATTTTAGGGGTTAGGGGTTAGGGGTTAAGGGGTTAATGGGTTATAGGTTAAGGGGTTAGAGGTTTAGGGGGTTAAATGGGTTAGGGGTTAAGAGGTTTAGGGGGTTAGGGGATTTAGCAGTTAAGTATTTTAGGGGTTAGGGTTTGGGGGTTAAATGGGTTAGGGTTTTAGGGGTTTAGGGGGTTAAATGGGTTAGGGGTCGGGAATTAGGGTTTAAGGGGTTAGGGGTTAAGGGTTTAGGGGGTTAAATGGGTTAGGGGTTTAACGTTTAGGGGGTTAAATGGGTGAGGGGTTATATTCATGTCTTAGGTGAACAAGGCACAATCTAGTTGTAGTAACCATAACTTGGTCAAGTTGTTATATTCAAGGCAAGACTTGGGTGGGTTCCCAGGTTCCAAAAAAGTAAGGGTAATTGTGAGGGCATGATAACTAAGGAGTGTCAATGCATGCCAAGGAATGAAAAGGCATGCTAACACATGCTAGAAAGTGTCAATGGATGTTGAGGAGTGTTAGGGAGTGCCAGGACATTGCAAGGGAGAACTAGGTCAAAATGCATGGAAATGAACGAATAAGAGTGTGTGCCAAGTAGTGTCAACAAATTCCAAGTGTATCAAGGATAAAGTGTGTTAGGGGAAGGTTAGAATAAGACTTGTAGGAGGTAAGCCTATGGTTACATATAAAGGGTTGGACAAAGTAGTTTCAGACAAAGGGAAACTTTGGGCTGGGCACAACATCGATTTTCCAATGACTTGGTTGGGTTCCCAAGTCACAAAAAAAGCAAGGTTATCTATGACGACATGAAAGCTAAGGAATACCAAGGTGTGTCAGGGAATTCCTAGAAGTACTAAGACATGTTAGGCAGTTTCAAGGCATGATAGGCATGCCAAGATGTGGCAGGTGTTAGGGTGTGGCATGAACACATGCTAGGGAGTGTGAGGGCCAAGTGCCAGCGAAACGCAAGGGGGCACTAGTTTAAAATGCATGGAAATGAAGTATAAGCCAGTTCCAGGTGTGTTAAGAAGGGAGTGACACGGTATTATAGGAAGTGCCAAGGCATGTTAGAGTGCTAGGGAAGCATACAAAGTTGTTCCAAGTGCCTAGGTGTGTCAATGTGTGCTAAGGAGTGTTAGGGAGTGCCAGGAAAACATGACAGAGGTGCACTAGGTCAAAATTCATAAATGAATGAATAAGAGTGTGTGACAGGGAGTGTTAGCGAGTTCTAGGTGTCTCGAGGAGGGAGTGACATAGTATGATAGGCAATACTAAGTCATGTTATAGTGTCAGGGAAACATGCATCCAAGATTTTATATATTCACATATGAGATAGTCACAAGATGTCAACAAAATCACATACTTATCGAAATCCTCAACGAGTAATATGCTACATTGCTTCTTAATGTGCTTGCAACTAGGTAGGCATCAAAGACAATCATTGCAATGGGTTAAGGGGATCTAAGAGAAAATTATGTAAGGAGTTCCTTCTAGCTGGTAAAGGACATTGGTATTGCTATTGTTAAAGGGGGTGGCCTACAATGATACATTGGTAGCTATTGATGCAAGAGCATAATTTCAACAATTTATTTCAAAATTTTTATTTGTCCTCCATAAGGTCTTAGAGATTTTTGGAAGAGGAAGTTGGTTTCCTTGTTGCCCTATATTTTTGTAGAATTTCTAATTTCATATTTGGGATAAGAAATTTTAGTAATTTTAGGCATAAATTAAGATGTTTTTTTATTTTTAAGGCCTCCTAGTCATTAGGAAAGTTGAGTCTTATGATTATGATTACTTGTGGCATCCTATGTATTTTTCAAACTCCAATACACCAAGGAAAATATGTGGAGGACATTTGGGGAAAATGTGGTTGTCCATGAAATGTAGATCGGATTTGGGGAACTTGTAGCTATTTTCCTTGGACCCTACTAGTTCTTAGAGGTTGTATTTGGAGTGGTTAGTAGGAAAAAACATAATATGCCCAAGAATATTAGTGTTGGAGTAGTTATGGTTAAAACACGAGATTCAAAGTTCAAATCCCCTTGAGTTGCCAACCTAAAAATAATATTTTTTTTATCTATTTATTTATTAAATTTTTAGAATGTGGTTTAATGAAAAAATAAAAATATAATATAAAATAAATAAATATGACATGATTAAATTTCATGTGGTTTGAATATCGATTTTCAAAAATAAAAAATATAATTTTATTTACTATCCACTCATGATATTTCAATGCAAACTTCCCAATGCTAATGATTTTGTCTTAATTGCTAACTATCTTAAATGGGTTTCGTCTTAATTGTCATTGTCTTAAGTCGCCATTGTTTTAAATATAAAGTTTTGTCTTAAATATTTTTGTCTCAAAGTGCTTTTGTCTTAAATCTAAAATTTTGTCTTAAAATATTTTTGTCTCAAATTGCTTTTGTCTTAAAATATATTTGTCTCAAACGGCTTTTGTCTTAAATATAAAGTTTTGTCTTAAAATATTTTTGTCTCAAATTCGTTTTGTCTTAAATATAAAATTTTGTCTTAAAATACTTTTGTCTTAAATTTTTTGTCTCAAATTATTTTTTTCTTAAATATTTTTGTCTCAAATTGTTTTTGTCTTGAATAGAAAATTTTGTCTCAAATTATTTTTGTCTCACACTATTTTTGTCTTAAATTTTATATTTAAGACAATTCAATTGATATTAAATTTTAATATAAAATAACTAAAATAAAAAGTGACTTTTTAAGACAAAAGATTTCTTTTGTCTTAAACAAATGTCTTAAAATGCCCTTGATATAGTAGTGACACTGTTCTCTGGACAGCCTAAGCTTCTTCCTGGGACCACCCTCTTCTTCTACATCGCTCAGTACCCTCGAACAATCTCGGCCATTATCCAACTCCTCGCCATCACCCCGTTTCCGTTTGATCTGGGCATACCCGGTCGCATTGGAATCCACGGTGTCGCTGTTGGACAAGGACACATTGATGGCGCCTTCATCTGGGAAATTGTTGGCATGGGATCGCCATGACACAGACACTGGATGGATCAGATCCTTCGTTTCTCCCGCTGATCTCTCGCTGCCAACACCAATGCTTACTGAACATGACGGTTATCGTTACTATGATCCGCAATTATTATTAAAACAGCAGACATATCAATAAAAACATCATTGAAATAAAAAAAATTCAATCTGTTCTTAACGATTAGTTTTAAGGAGTGTTAAATAGGGGCACATGAGTATACCAATCGATGGTGAGGTGTTCTCCCAGGGCAAAGTCCCGCGGCCCGACTGAGGGGCTAACGGAAACAGATCTAGCTGCAGAGGAGTCCCATTCACATTTCTTGGCGAAACGTACATTTCATTCTTTTCTTTGGTGGCTGTCCCATCCCCAACTGCCAAACCTAAAGAAAGGCCTGCACTGCAATCTCGATCCACACTCCTTTTGTTTCGGCCAAGGTTTCGATAGCGTGGAAATGATTGAAGAATCTATAAAAATAGGGTGGGACTATATAGAAGGAGACAATGAGCGACGGATCTGGATCCCGACTTAACTCCTCAATCTTTAACAATGATTATAATAATAATAATTGACTGTTAGAACGATGAAAGATTGACCATCATACGCAATGTAGGTGATCAGTGACAGTCTATGGTGCTGACACCCTAAGATTGTATTTCTTTGACCCGTCAGGTTGGCCAAAAAGAGAAACTTAAAATTATTATGGAAGAAAACACATGTTTTTGGCCATTCGTCTAACGAAAACAAATTTCTGGAAAATATTTTACAATTCTCCAATTTCCCACAACAACATTTATGATTCAAGTTAGTTAACGAGTTGAGGTAATAATGTAGATTTAAATAATCAATTTTTGACATAAAGGAGTTTCTTGTTCAAGAAGGATGAAGATCTATTAAATCTATTCAATATTTTAATAAATTTTTATTTGAAAATGTATTGGTATTATAAAATTTTATGTATTAATTTAATATTTTAATAATTTTTTAAAATATATTAGCATTATAAAATTTATATAATAATTTAATATTTTAATAATTTTTAATTTTAAAATCAGTTATTCTTAATATGATGGTGAGTTATTTTAATCAAATTAAGATTGAATTATTAAATAATAGAAGAAATGATTTTTTCTTTTTAATAGAAATCACACTATAAAATTTTGACTAAATTGTAATTTATTGTTATTTAAAAATCATTTTCTATTGTATAAATAGAGTCAACGTATTAAAAAGTTGAGTAGTCTAAATAGGTTCTTTGGGATTTTTGAGGGTGTTAAATCTATTTCTATATTGGAACACCTCTAAATCAATATTTTGCAAAATAAAAAAACACGTCATTCTAACTGAAATTCTCATTACACAACATCCTAGAAAACCTTGAAACACTCAACTTTTGCAAACTAGATAATTTAAATTTACAATTCTTAAAAATCCTTTTGAGATTTTAGGCAAAATTTATGAGAAAGTATTCTAAAAATAGTCATTCCATCCATCAATTCAACTATGTAATTGAAATTTTAAAACGATAAATAATTTAATTTAATATTTTATTATTATGTTTTAAAAACATAAAAAGTCTATAATGTAATTATAACTTCATGAAACCTCACATTTTAACACATACTTTAAACATAATATTTAATGTTGACTTTCATATCCATACTCATTTAACTAAGAAATAATCTTAAATTTTTAATTGAGATTAATAATGTTATTGCAATATTTTAATGTCATTTTATCCTCAAGGGTTTTTCTAGTTTAATATGATAAATATGCGGCAATGTAATGTAGCTAATTATATAAATATAGTTAATTATAACTAATAATTAAAGAAGTCTAGATTTGTCTTAACTTGCGATCTACTAAGTTCAGATAGAGTTATCTTGTGATGCAAACCACTATTAGAGAGAAAAGAGATTTGATCACACAGTTTGGTAAATATGTAGTTAAGATGGATCTAGTTAGGTTCTTTATAGCATGACAATTTATATTTAAATTGAAGTGAAAAATATTTTATGGAGTGGTTTATTTGTTAATTTCTCAATGATTTAGCCAAGTTATAACATTTTTATCCCAACCCAATTTGAGATACACATTGTTTTAGCTCTATTTTGAAGTATTAGAAAACCTCTTCTCTATCATATTGTTAATATTGCTCTTGTAGATTAGGTATTTGGTCATACTCATTCTATCCAATGGGAAAATCTCTGTTTTATGAAGGGGATGATGTATTCCCTTTAGTTTGAATATGATATAAATTATGAAGAAAATTTAAATTTACTTGATATTTCTCCAAAATTATCTATAGATATTGCATCCCTAAACTTTGTAACTATATAAAAAAGTGTTGTTGGATGGAAGGGAGTCCTTACCCATTAACTAAACATATAAACAAAAATGTAAAAGTGAAACCAAAATTGTTAAATATCATACAAATTAAAAAAATTAAGATATATTTATTTAGCTATGTTATTTTCATTGCACAAATAAATTCCTAGAGTCATGTCAAGGTAAGGGTTATCAACACACACAATTTAACCTTGATATATATTAAGTATAATATATATTTGTGTCAATAAATCTATAAAAAAAATAAACCAACACCATGTAATAAACTTCTGCAATGTAAAATATTACATAAAAGTAAGAAATGATAGACATTACTCATTTTTCATGCATCAAGCATAAAATATATTTATCTTCATAAATATTTAAACAAAGGTAATAAGTTGTTTATTGTTTCTTTGTACATATAACCACCTTTTAATGATAAAAATTTCTTTATTTTATTTTTTATTTAACATACTACATTGAATGTGTGAATGTGTTGGTATAATGTGCCAACCATACCATAATTCATAGCTTTGCAGTTTTAAAAAAGCTCGTTTTCGTAGGAACACAAAGTGGAAATCATACAATAATTTGTAACTTAATTGTATAGAGTTAACTCAAAAATATTTTGGATTAGAAAGCACTAGATTACTCATGTGGGATTTTCATTATCACACTTTTTGATCCTTCTTACCTTTCCATCTTACTCCCATATTCCAGATGCTAAGCGATGAAAGACATCTATTAGATTTCATTGCAACTTGACAAAATAAATCTAATGTAAGAAAGTATAACCGTAAATCCTAGAGATGATAGCACCTAAATGGAGATAATAATCTATGGAATAGATATGCTTGTATTTTCATTTGGCATACTACATTGTACAATGTGACAACACTATTCTCATGGGTCAAAACACTACGAGATAAATATACCATAATTTTTTAGTTGTGAGGAGTTCACTAAAAAATCATTACATACTCTAAACAAGCCATAATTTCTTCCAAAAAAAAACATTTGAAAATATTTTGCAAAATTTTAACAATTTTTTTTGAAAATCTTGGTTACAATTGTCAAAATTAAGGATTTCAAGTGCCCCAAGGGTTCTTGATGGTGACCTATTATGAAAAAATGATTTAAACACTCCCTGAATCAAATAATTTTGAACAATTTTTCATAAAATTCCATTGGGGAAATTTCTTGTCCAGACAACATTGTAGTCTCCGTAAAATCTTTTAGATAAGAAAGCATGAGACTACTAATGTGATATTTTTGTTACCATACTTTTAAGTCCTTCTCCTATATATTATAAGATAAATGGAAAAACTTTTCATGTAAGACATGTATCTGATTTCACTTTAGCATAAGAACATCAATCCAATGTATAAAAATAAAATCGTAGATCCTAAAGATGATGATGCTCATATGGACAAAAGAAATAAGGAAATATATTAAAAAGCATGCGATAATAATGATTGTAGGAAATATACCAAAAATCATGTGATAAAAATTATGCTAACAAACTGATATGTATATGTTCACCTCGATTGTTATAAGATAAATCTCTTCGCTTCCATTTTTAAACATTAAAATGTTAATAATACCTATGTTTTTTTCCTCAAATCTGGAAAGATACCTATAGAGAGGAGTATTTTTTTTTGGTGAATATTCTAAGCGAATAATGGTCTGTCATTCTTCCTATGGTCAATTTATAACTAAAAACATCTAGGTTCTCTAAAATGAGATTTTTTCTCCGGATTGAGGATGCATAAATTCTAAATTTATTAGTTTTAATTTGAGCACTTGCAGCTTAGTCTGAACTTGTTTGACAAGAAACTGGCCAAGAACACACTTCGTTTATATGTCCATTAAAAAAGTAAATAAGATATGTAACCCAAATGTTACTATATGGCTTGAATACTTCATAGAGGAATGTACTTGGCATATAGTTACATTCTTTTTTGTTACTTTTACATGTAGAGCCAAAAACACTAGTGACAACAAAAAACCTTCCCATGTTCTTCCCATTTTGTCTTATTTTCTAAAAATATGAATTTTCCTCATGTCTATATGTCGAAATAAAGAAAGAGCACCATTTGGTTCCATTTGGATAAAATAGATGCATGAAGATGAGAAGAGTAAAGAGCTTCATACAATCACTAAATTATTGGAACTAAGAGAGTGTAGATGTTCCATATACTAGATGACGAAATTGTCATGTGGGTTATGTAAAGCCTAAGTTTGTGAATAGAGAATATTGTTTAAAACTATTTTGGAAACCATCCCAAACCATACACCTTCACTTAAAACACCAAATTAGATTCAAAATCAAATTACGAGATTAAGGTTGATGCATCCATGATTGTGTGCAAATGGTATTCCATCCTTCCTAATTTTTCTACTTTCAGTTTGGTGAATTATAACAATTTTAACATAAAATACGGTTTTTGCATTTGTAAATACCTATAAATATGGCATGATGTGAAACAGTAAATCTTGATGTCATAAGTTAGTTATGAATATTGGCGACTTCTTAGAGTTAGTAGAGTTTATAGGTGAGGTTGGAACAGATGGCATAAATGCTGAAATAAGACATCAATTTCTTTTTTCCAATCCAATGTTTACAATATATTGTTTTTCAATTATAATAAAATATACATTATTTATTTCTAAATTTTAATATTAGGTTTTATATAAGTCAAAGGTAAACTGATAACAATCAAACTATAAATAAATTGCTAGAGTCTATGGGTGCAGACTAATATTATGAATAATGAGTCTAAAAAAACAATTTTCTTTTATTCCATAGTTAACGGTCTGCTAATTTCTAAATATTTTCAATGTCAAAATAAAATTTCCACCATCCATTTATATATTTTTTTTCAGTCATAAAGCTCAATTTAATCTCATGTTTTACATTAAATTTTATATATTTATATACATCATCTCCTCCCAAATTTTGTTATCATTTAAAAAATTCACGTAACTAATATTTTTGTTAACCTCACTCTCATAAACAATTATAAATCCAAAATTAAATATAGAAAACTAGGCATAAATTCCTAGCTTTGAATATTTAATTTTGGATTTATAATTTTTTATGAGAGTGAGGCTAAAATTCCCCCCCCGCAATGATAAATGAAAAATAAAAATCAGGAACCATCTTCTAAGTTCTCATGTTGATCCTCGAAAACATTGCTTGGAAAACCACCAAAGATGGATGCCGAAAAAACTACAAACTGAAGAGACCATGAGTAGCTGAATGTATGAGTCATATTTGGATTTTTCTTAACAAATTCATCAAGTGCCAAGCTGCAAAAGGATCCATATATCCTTTTCTTGAAATCAACATCCTTTTTCCACTGAAAAAATTTAAGAATTCCCACTGGTGAATTTGCAGATGATGATCACCCACTAGTTGATGATGTTGATGATGTTAAAAAACAATTATTGTTTCTTTTTTTGATGATGTCGAAAACTTCTCACTGTAGTTGTAGAAAAATTCTCACTGCTTCTTTTGATGTCGACCACCCACTAGCGAATATTTTGATGCCCACTGGTTGATTAAGATGTTTGAAAACCCACTAGATGCTAAAGATTCCCATTGACTGCTGAAGATGCCCACTGGATGATTTTGCAGATGTTGTCAAAACTTTTAGTTTGACAACTACCTTAAATTTCATTATAATTCCCCCCCGCGCCCTTTTTTAGTTGAGAGATAAGCAATCCTCTACAGATTTCTCCTAAACTCCCCCCTTCAGGTGTAGGAGTGTTGCACTGGTGTACTCCCCCATTCAACTACACAAGAGTACCATCTCCATTTTACTGTCAGTTGCAATAGGTGTGATTGAAATCGGTTGTAAAACTTATACAATATTTTGACTGTGGACGACCATTCCCAAGGATCAATCCATTAATAATTCATCTTCAATCTGGTCAGTTGGTTTTGGTTTCATCATTTCTCTGATGAATGATTTGGTTTGCCACAATGGCGATAAGGATGGAGATCAAAACAATGATCTTCCATATGACATGTTCTTTAACAATGTGAGCATTTTGGTTTGACTACAACTTATGTTTGCGTGCATGTCAGTTTGTTTGCAATTTTCGTAGAAATTTTTGATGTGATTTGTTCAAGAAAGCCTGCAATGATGAACTTGATGGGGTTTGAATAATCTGGGTTATGTAAGTTGTCGCCATTTTTTTCATATCCTAATTCCTGTCGATTTTTGTTACTTCAAATTTCTTCCCATGGCATGATGATTTTCTTGGAAGAGAGTTGAATATAGACAACTTCGACACTTGAAGTTATTTGGATGAGAGACTTGGAATCATCATTTTTATCTATATGGATGAATGGCTTGGAAGCATCACTTTTATTTTGCAACTCATTTATTTGTAGTTGTGACTCCGATTAAAGGAACTCAAGTGTTTCATTTTTTTGTTGTAGATGCCTTGAAATATTAGCAAGAGTTGCTTTGCTAATTTGCACCATGTCTTCAACACTTAATACGAGAAAATTGTGATGAACTTGTAACAGCTCGATGTGTTTCGCCATGTGAACTCACTCGCTTGTCTTGAATGTTCTCACTTCATTTGAACTTGTTCGATTGAATTCGATCACTTGATTTGAATGACACACTTGCTTGATTTGTTGCTTGAAAGGCACACTTGCTTTTATTGGCTCTCTTGCCTGCTCTAAACACTTGTTTGATTTTGATAACTTGCTTGCCTGAACTCTCGAACTCATGTTTGTTTGATTTTGATAGCTTGCTTGAACTTGCTTGATTGCTTCACTAGAAATTTTTACTTCCTTGAAGGTACTCACTTGATTGTGCTTATTTGAAAATGAAGGGTGTCGAACAATGTCGAAAATGTACCCAAAAGACAAATGACAAGTTCAAATAATATGAATCAGTTCAAGATTTACTTGACTTAATTGTCTTAGGTTTACCACCTTATCAATTCAAACTTGGGTGTTTTCTTCAACCGATAATTCACCCATACAATTCAGCTCAGTTAAAAAAATCTTTATTTGCAAGTGATACAAAAAGTGTTGTTGATGTCGTCTTGTCTTTGAATGCTTGATTTTGTAGCATATTTAACTTGAATTATTTGATTTAATGATGTGGAATGTGGTTGTAGAAGACCTCTTTATCAACTTGAAGATGTGTTGCACAAATTTATGTGATTGTTTGTGCTTGTGTGCTTAAGCTTGATTACAGGAGCTAAATTACTTAAATTTGATGACTTGTATAGTTAAGCTTGTTGATGTGCATGTAGTTGTTTAATTTGTTTTGTACCATATTACAAAGAGAGTGTCAAAAAGAATGGACACAAGCCATTCACATGTATTCACTACACACGGTATACCTAATATCCCCTTTTTCAATTTCGGGTGGATCTAGGACACGCTCACCACAAAAAAAGTATAATTTTCTTAAGTTTCAAGGTACATTAGCCTTTCTTCTTTACAAAATTTGCATTGAATTTTCTGGAGCACCCATTATGATAAATCCTTCTCTTCAAAAACTAGATGGACTGATTTAATCTCTCTCAAATTAAAACATTACTTCAATGAGCTATCCATTAAAATTCACTTGACTTCAAATACTACAAAACTCTTGCTGCTCCAAAATTACCAAAAATAAAACACATTTTCACTTCACTCCTTATATCTGTAAAAAATCACACTTAGTAAGCTTATTACTCCAAATACAAAATAATTACTCAACTTCTTTTTTAAAAGAAATTTAGGACATTACTTAAAAAGTGAATTAAAAGGTGAATGGAGTATTTTTAAAGTGAAAGGATAACGTTTGAAAATTCACTTCATAATTCATGCACTCACTTGTCTGCATTGATTATTTTCATATAATCAAGCCGAAAATGCTCGGGCATGATTTCTTTGACAGTGAGACAAAAAAAATTGAAATTCAACAATTTTTTGGTAGCATTGTAGCATATCCTCCAACGCAACAAATTTCTTCAACGTTCGCTCAATTGTGCATATTCCTTCAACATTTTCTCACGTTAGCTAAATTGTAGCAGCTTCCTTCAACATTGGCTCACGCTGGCTCAATTGCAGCAACTTCCTTTATGGATAACCTTTTATATTATCATTTCAATATCTATGGAACAAAACCCATGGTATACAAGATATGCCTTAGACTCCTTTACAGGAAAAGTGAAAGAAAGTGCTAAGTTTGTGAAAGGAAGTGTATTCTAGTGTAAAGAAAATGAACTTTGACCCTATACAAAGTGATTTCGACAAAATTATGAGAATAAAAATCCCCCAACGGTTCTTAAGGATATGGTAAGAATTGATGTTGTGAAAGAGGAAGTCAATGAAATTGGAGCCTTCTTGAGAAATCCTAAAAGCTTCCAAGAAGTATGAGCTAGGGTACCTCGGGTTGTTCTAATTTGAGGTGATTCTAGAACATGAAAAATGACATTGGCATATGTGATTGTTGAAGAATCTAAGGTACGAGTTGTGGAAATCAAGTTTTTTAACTTGGAAGGTGGAACAAGATACTGGAAATGTCCAAGATCTATTCCAAACTCCAATGTAGCTGGCAACTTTGATTATATTTAGTGATGTTTGTTATCTTTTTTGTTGGCATTCATGGCAAGAACCTAAGCCTGTTTAGAAATATTTCAAAACGGAAAGCAATTTGCTTGAATTTGATGACGATCACTCAGGTCGCATGAATTATTCTACATCAAGGATGATTCTTTGCAGATTTTATCTTCTCACACACTTCAACCATTGAGAACTTAAAACATATCGAACATTAAATTTTGAATTTGAGAATGAAATACACAAGATGGTGACTATCACTGAGTGTAACAAGATTTACCTTCTTAGCACATATTTCAAACCAATTATGTGTAGGGCCACTGCAGTTTTTTTTGACATGTGATGAATGATGGACGGTGAGTGGGAAACATTTCCAAAGAAACATATCTAAGCTCCACGAAAAAAATTTCAACTTGGAATCACCTAGATCCGACAAACGGCATATCATAGTTCATGGGCTCCTAAATGGGCATATTAATTATGCATCTTCAACAAAACATCAGTTTTTTCCTTGTAGGATATCATTGTGGGTTTTCTATGCAACAACACTCTAAACTATGCCAAAATACATGCATAAAAAATAAATATACGAATTTGAAAAATTGATCACTTTTTTCAAACATTTTTCATCTTCGAGCTCGCAGTAGATCAACAGTTATCATCAATGTTATAGCCGCATAAATATCGTAATCATAATTATGTTAGAAATGCTATGACATCAAGTCAATGATCTGCTAGATATGCACGCAAACACTCTGCCCTAACTAAATTTTTCTCCATCAACAGACACGAGAACTCGCACTTGCTACAATGATCATCATATTCAAATCACGCACTGAAGTACTCACTCCAAACCATATTAGCATCATATTGCATCTTTAAATTAGCGCTTCAACTAATAATTGCACACATTAATTCCATAGAGGAATATATTGGGCCATTAAAAACACATCCTACCATTACACCTTTCCATTGACCATAGAGCACATATGCACCAACATGGATATATTAACTGCATCCAGATCGAAATGCACGTCATTGATGCAAAAAATCTCTTGAATTCTAGTAGCACTTTTTCCTTTGTTTCTTTGGAGATTACACGCTCAGCCATACATAGGTTTTAGATTTCAAATTACACTAACTCTATCCTCACTTTTCCACACATACTACTACAAATAAATAGATAACGAAGTTGTATCAAGATAGTGTGTCTATCTTTGACAACTTGTTTGATAAAATATCTCTACCACACATACTAATCTAGGACCTAAGTTAGGTATGCCTAAACTAACTCCTAATTAAGAGGAATTAAATTAATCTAGAAAATTAGGCATAAATTCCTAATTTTCAATATTTAATTTTTTATTTATAATTGTTTATAAGACTGAGCCTAGAAATTTTTTTATTTTATATTTTATTTTAAGAGGTTACTAAAAATAAGAATTCTTAGCATTCTTACTTGCTTTTCATGGCCATTGATACACTTGACATAATAACAATATAGTGGAAATGATTGAATAATCTATAAAAATAAAGGGGGATTATGTAGAAGGAGAGAATTAGCGATCGATCCAGATTCCGAGCAGTGGTAGTCCCTGTTGGGGTCCAAGGTCAAGATTACCAGTTTAAATTGCAAGGAATCCCATACTGGGTATGACCACCTATGCTCCTGTAATTGATGGCTTTTAAAAAGTTGAATCACCAGGTCTAATTTAGATATTACGGGAAACATACGTCAATTTTTGGCTATTAAAATGTCACCTAAAGGTCAAGAAAATATATTTTTTTTAAATGTTAAAAAATAGTCAAATTGAATCACATAAAGGTTGTGCCCTTACAACATGCACAACCAAAATTTCCCTTGCTACATGCACAACCAATACAACATCCCAAGCCATAGAGGAAATGTGAGCGAATCCCATAGATTTTGTGACCTTGCAACATGCACAACCAATATGTCCCTTGCTACATGCACAACCAATACAACATCCCAAGCCACAGAGGAAATGTGAGCTCGAGAGCATGTACTCCTAATGGATTGTAATTTTACAAGAGTTTGATTTCTCATTTCCTGTTGAATGCACCCTTTTTATTTTTTTTTGGGATAAATCTTTGGACGCTTTTCTCAACTTTTTCCTCATATTTGTATGTACTCACACCATTAAGAATGTCACAAGGGCTCCTATGTGGGATAATAAACCGTTTATGGCATGCATTAATATTAAGTTTGCATAATAATATGTGTCTAGAGGAATCGTAGATATGTTTGACCTTACATTTCATTACCCCTATGTTTTTTTATCTTGATTTTATATGGTATCAACCCCCTTCTGTCTAAAATTCATATGAACCAAACTCAATATGTTGTTTACCATAAAATCTCTAGGAAAAATGTCAATTCATTGAGCATCCACTCTGTAAGCATGCATTGATATACTTCAGGCGATGTGGGTATGCCCACATCCATACATTCTTTTTGTCTTCAGTTGTAAAATATGATATGTCATGAGGGTTTTAAAACATACATATGCCAATAGTATATGTCAAACAAATTGTTGATTGCACACACATGATACCCTCAATCCTTTCTGAAGCTTGAATAAAAAAATATTAAACCCCACTTTAAAACTTAGAGAAGAAATAAATTGTCTAATCCATGGTCTTAGGCCAAACTATTGTCAGTTTAACCTCATAAGAAGTTTGATCAATATAGGCATCGTTTGTAATCATGTACTACGCTTGTTTTTCTGCAGGAATTTTTGTATAACCAAAAGCCAACAACAAATTACATTCACTTCATTTCATCATTATTTTTATAGATAAAGTCATAAGTATGATTTTAAAAATATATTTTTAAATGACATGCCCATTATTCGTAAGACTCTTACATGCTCTAAATCCCATGTGTCGACTTAGTCTTAGCATTTTGATTAATTTGGAGTCTCTTATCTCCCCCTTTTGTCCCGGTTGTATCTCTGGAAAATATAATTTTATACATACCAATAATAAATCATTGTTTCATTTCCGATTAGATTTTATTTAAAGGAAATATTTCAATCCTTAGATAAATCACCTTAATCTCAGTCAACGAGCTCAACATGGATTTAAATTAAATGAAATATTTGAATCATTTGATAAATGACCTTAAATTCAATCAAGAAACTCACAGTAGATTCAAAGTAAATGAAGTATCTAAATCGTTTGATACACAACCTTAAATTCAATAAATATGATTTCCATGGATTCAAATTGCACATTGAGTGTCACTGCAAAGAGATGTCAAAAGCTATCAGTGTTACAAGAATTTTTTTATAATTTTATATGAATTGTGGTATGTGCTTTTTGTTATTTCCTTGTATGTTCCTTTCTGGATAACCATTTTGACTCTCATGCACCAATTTGTCATGATAACCAATTTTCTAGATTGGATAACCAATTTGTTTTCATGGATAAACATGGTCAAAGTGGAGTTGCCAATTTGTTGGCCGGATAAATCGTTCTTGCGGACAAAACCAATCTCCCTAGTGTCAAAAGACAATCTAGCAACAAACATCCAAATAGACTAATATCTCTCTAAGCATGTAAGGTTTAAAAAATCTCTATAGAGGTGTAAAATACTTACCTTATGTCCAGCGCTTGTTTGAAGTCGTTGTTGTCCTTCGCGTGCTTGAAGGAGTTTTCCTTGTAAATCTGTAGTCACAAACAAGAAAAATATTACATAGCACCTGTATAGACATCATCTTAAACCATGCTTATCATAGTGATCAAGGAATCTATGAAATAAACCATTGATTGAAAGCTTATTGAGAAAAATGAGTATATTTGTATTAATTTCAAAAGAAGGAAAACCTTACAACCTGAGCCTTGATGTTGCACAGGCCTTCCCGGGGTCCGAAGCAGGAATATCCTTTACTTTGATAAGATTTGCACTCCTCTAACCAAGACAAATAAAGGTATGTAATCTATCCTCACAAAATTCTTAGTTAACTAATTCTAAATCTCAATAGCACTTAACCTCAAATCTTCTTAAGCTTGACCTCCCTTTGAGGCTACCCAATGCTTCTTTTTATAGTGGAAAAGAGGAGGTTTTCTATTCCAAGTATAAATGGATGGAATCCTCCTTCAAAGGGATAAGCTCCTCACATCAAGGGGTTAGCTCCATAAGGCAAGGGATTCATGCACCTCACAAGAGCGGTTCTGCCACTGCAAGATCCATTCTAGAAGCTTCCCGAATTTACTTTTATTGACATTTTTGGAATTTACTTGTGCCTTTTTTATCTTACAGGGGTCCGCACCTTTAATACAAATAAAGTGCGTTCAGGTACGCAAGAGAGCTAAACATTAGGTGCGGGACCGCAGGCAAGATAGAGAGAAAGTGCGACACCAAAGTTTAGGAGATTTTTAGGAACTTTTCTATGATTTTCAAGGCTTGACATGAGGAACTAATATGTTAGACTTGCAAAGGGGGAAGTATGAGTATTAATGAGCTCATACAGTTAGCAGAAATTCAAGGTGACAATTTTTAGTGTAACAGATTGCCCCCTAAAGTGCAAAGTCTGGAATATATGAAGCTGAAGTCTGTCATAAATGAAGAGTGCAGTACTTTATCATTTCAAGGATCATTCTGTGGAAACCCCAGTCAGAACCTGTAAAAACATTCAATGAAAAATATATATATGTAAACATATCATCGCTGAGGTAGGCATTCCCATACTCAGATCAAAAACTAACTAAACTTGTTCTGATACAGAAATGATTTTAATATTACATCAATAGTGTAGGCACAGCATGGGCGCAACCATATGTAATGAATAGTCTACTACATAATGAATAACAAAATTCCTCGCAGCCTAGATGGTAGAAACTAGATCTAGGGTCTTGATTTCCGCATCTCGAACTAGTACGATTCTATCCATGCGAATGAATGTGTCGAAGTTGAACATGGTAGAAACCACTTGATTACCAGTCAATGATGTAAACTGTTAACAAGTGTGAGAGTAACCATCAGTAATGTCAATGGCTCTCAAAGTACTCAGTACAATACATGAAATGTGAATAAATGAGTTGAAGTCGAACATGTCACGGAATCATTCGATCAAAGGTCAATGATGCAACCTGTCATCGAAAGCGAGAAACATGCCATTGAGGCATGCAGATTTCAAGGTACTGACAATTTCTGGATCAAATTCCTAGATAATGAGTTGTCGTTGATAGAAAGTGATTCGTCGCAGGCAACCCCACAACACGAAATCATAGATCAAGTTTTAAAGAAATATATTGGCGAGGACTGACTTAGGAATGGTCAAAATGGATGAAAGATATTTTGCAGATGAATGGTTTATTTGAACTATCCTCTTGAACACATAACAACACTGCAAATGGCTTGGTGACAATTGACCCAAAGCTAATACCGAGAAACCGGCTGAATACTTTAAATTTGGTTTGACTAACTGTTAGGCAAAGGATTAACCAACCCAGGTGAACAAAAAGTGTCGTGTTCAAGAGTGGTTAATGGAATTTCCGAAAAATAAAAATACAACAAACACACCCATTTTTCTATTTTTTCCACCACCATTGCTGGCAAGTACCTCTTTATTTTTTACAAGCTTGAGGAGGGTACCATTTGCTTGTTTATAAGCTCATCCTTCGGATGAGTCCAACTTAGTTTAAGATTTGAACCCTAATAAGGAGTGGTCCGTTCTTGTTGAAAATTAAACAGGTCCTTTACTGTTAAATTTTAATGAGTCCAGTATAGGAGAAACTCGGTGTTTTTCAATTTTAGGGAGTCAGAAGAAAAAAATTAAGAAAACTCCATGGGTGTAATTTTTCGTAAATTTAGTCTCTCGAGCCCGAAAAAGGATAAAATAACGCGGGAGAGAACTCTATTGACCGTAATTATTCAATGTATACCTTTTTCGTAAATAGTCCATTTCAGTCCGTAAAAGGGGTAAACTTATACTGAAGGGATGATTATTCATTTACTTTAACGAGTTCGAATAATCAAATGCTCGGCAATATTTTCAATTTTCGAGAGTCTGAAAAGAGCTAAAAGAGGACTCCAAGTTTTTGATTTTTCGTAAGTTTTAACGAGTTCGAAAAAGGGATAAAAATGTACTCAGTAGTTTCGCTTTTCCGTAAGTTTTAATGAGTTCGGAAAAGGGATAAAAATGTACTCATGGTTTTCACTTTTTCGTAATTTTTAATGAGTTCGAAAAAGGGATAAAAATGTACTCATATGGCCAACTTTCAATTTAATTTACGAGCAGGAAAATATGGAAAGAACTCGTCATTTTCATGTGTTTTACGAGAATGAAAGATAGCAAAATAATCACAAGATTTTCATGAGTTTAACGAGTCTTGAAAATAACCGAAATTGACTCAAGATAGGTTTCATTTTTACAAAAGCTTCAAACAGAGAAAAACTATGCTTCAGAGTGGTTTCATTTTTACAAAAGCTTGAAACAGAGAGAAAACTGTGCTTGATGCCCCCTAAGCCTAACTGCTAGAGCGGACAAATCGCTAATTGGAACAGTAAGGTTTTCCAACAATTTTGAGGCTTCATCCATGTGAGGGAAAATGTGAGTTTGATGACTCCCTTTGCATAACTTACAAGGAAACCTAACTTTACCCTTCCTACCGTCAACTGACAGAGTGCTTGATCTAATTTCAAGTACAGTCAATCCCACTCTTCCATTGGAGAGTGAAACTCATATCACTCAGGTTGATGATATATTAGTTGATCAAGTGGTCGATTCGATTTCACATTCAATCGATCCCATTCTCCCTGTAGAGAATGAACTTCATACTTCTTAGGTTCTTCTTGTTACATCATATTCTTCTACGCCGAGGGGAATTTCACCTGTTTCTAGAGAACCCCCTCCAAGTACTGAGGTCTTTTCCTTTGATTCGAAAAGACTGACAAAACCTCGTCTTCCTTCCTCCATCCCTTTCCAAATCATTGTGAAGTTAGGTGGTAGGGACATACACCGCACACAGGTAGATGAAGGTGCTTCTGTTAGTATTTTATACTCAACTGCTTGGAAAGCTTTGGGTTCCCCTCAACTTGTGCCTATTACGCAGAATCTGAAAGCTTTTAACAGAACCATTAGTGAACCTTTGGGGATCCTTCCTAAGTTTTCTATTACTTTGGAAGGTAAAACTGTCTGTATTAATCTTATGGTAGTTCGAGGCCCCTTGGATTTCAATTAACTCCTTGGGCGAGACTATGTCTATGCAATGAAAGCTGTCGTATCGACACTCTTTCGCGTGATGTCTTTCCCTCACAATGGAAATATTGTGACTATAGACCAGCTTTCGTTCCCTAGTCTTGTTTCGACTACGAATAATCTGACATCCCTGAATGTTCCTGATTCTAAAGTGGTATCTACCCCACCACGGGTTAATTATGTGGCAACTAGTCCCATGTTTTCAATTACCGATGTAAGCGAGCCTCTCACTATTTTCTCGTCTTCCTTTGACCTAGATCCGGTAATTGACATGGAAAACTCTATGGGATTATTTTAACGTGATGTTATTATCCCTTTTGAGTCCCTTGACATGTGTTCCTTCCAGAAAACTATTCTTCCTTCTGATGAAGACCTCTTGGAAGCCCTGATCAAGGTGTGTCCATTGACATGTGTTTCTTGCAGTTGGAAGCCATAATCAGTCAGTATGAGGATGGTTCATGTTACTGAGTCAACCTCATTAAAAAATGAATCAGGTATGAGGATAGTTCTTTTCCTGTGTCAACCTCGTTAAAAAATGAAACAGTTGGTCAGAGGATAGTTCCTGTTACTGAGTCAACCTCGTTAAAAAATGAATCAGGTATGAGGACAGTTCTTTTCCTGTGTCAACCTCATTAAAAAATGAATTAGTAGGTTATGTAGGTAGATTAGAAATAATTAGTTTATGAGGATGGTTCCTGTTACTGAGTCAACCTCTTTAAAAAATGAATCAGGTATGAGGACAGTTCTTTTCCTGTGTCAACCTCATTAAAGAATGAATCATTTGGTCATGAGGATGGTTCTTGTTAATGAGTCAACCTCGTTAAAAAATGAATCAAGTATGAGGATAGTTCTTTTCCTGTGTTAACCTCATTAAAAAATGAATCATTTGGTCAAAGGATAGTTCCTGTTACTGAGTCAACCTTGTTAAAAAATGAATCAAGTATTAGGACAGTTCTTTTCCTATGTCAACCTCATTAAAAAATGAATCAGTAGGTTATATAGGTAGATTGTAGAGAGTAGACTGATAGAGTTTGCGAGGATGGTTCCTGTTACTGAGTCAACCTCATTAAAAAATGAATCATGTATGAGGACAGTTCTTCTCCTGTGTCAACCTCATTAAAAAATGACTCAGTTGGTCAGAGGATAGTTTCTGTTATTGAGTCAACCTCCTTAAAAAATGAATGAGTGCGTCCGAGGATAGTTCCTTTTACTGTGTCAACCTCATTAAAAAATGAATCAGTGGACCGAGGATAGTTCCTTTTACTGTGTCAACCTCGTTAAAAAATGAATCAGTGCATCCGAGGATAGTTCCTTTTACTATGTCAACCTCGTTAAAAAATGAATCATTTGGTCTGAGGATAGTTCCTTTTACTGTGTCAACCTCATTAAAAAATGAATTAGTGGTCCGAGGATGGTTCATCTTACTGTGTCAACCTCGTTAAAAAATGAATCAGTTGGTCTGAGGATAGTTCCTTTTATTGTGTCAGCCTCATTAAAAAATGAATCAGTTGGTCCGAGGATAATTCATTTTACTGTGTCAACCTCATTAAAAAATGAATCAGTGGTCTGAGGATCGTTTCTGTTACTGATTCAACCTCGTTAAAAAATGAATCAGATACGAGGATAGTTCTTTTCCTATGCCAAACTCGTTAAAAAATGAAACAGGTGTCTCTGAGGAAATTTCTTTTCCTGTGTCAACCTCGTTAAAAAATGAATCAGTTAGTCGAGAGCATAGTTCCTTTTCTTGTGTCAAGCTCGTTTAAAAATGGTTCCATGAGGACAGCTTCTTTTCCTGTCAACCTCATTAAAAAATAAATCATTAGGTAGATTGTAGGTAGATTAGAAATAAGTAGTTTATGAGGATGGTTCGGCACGTAGGTCAACTCCTCGTTAAAAATGAATCGTATGAGACGCTTCTTTCCCTGCAGGTCAATCTCATTAAAAATGAATCATTATATCGAGGATAGTTCCTGTTATGGAGTCAACCCTCAAGTAATTAATGAAATCAGTAGCGAGGACGCTATTTTCCCTGTCAACCTCATTAAAAAATGAATCGCTTAGATATGAGGACAGTTCTTTTACTGAGTCAACCTCGTTAAAAAATGAATTAGGTATGAGGACAGTTCTTTTCCTATGTCAACCTCATTAAAAAATGAATTAGTAGGTTATATAGGTAGATTTTAGAAAGTTGATACGAGGATAGTTTCTTTTACGGTGTCAACCTCGTTAAAAAATGAAACATGTAGAAGAGGAAAGTTCCTTTTACTGTGTCGACCTCGTTAAAAAATGAAACACGTTGCCATGAGCATAGTTATTTTCCTGTGTCAAGCTCGTTAAAAAATGAAACAAATCCTCCCCTAATTGAGTCGAGTCTTTGACTAGATCTCGTAAATGTTAAGTCGTATCTTTAGGTTAGTTATTTCAATTTTTGCATAATTTTCTTATAGTTTTAGGTCGGGTCTTTCATATGATCTCGTAAATTAACCTTCATTCCATCCAGCTATTAATTACCACCAGTGTACTTAGTTGAATGAAATGAAGCTGGGGGGGCATGCACTCTAGCAGTTATGCTTAGGGGGCATCACGCACAGTTTTCTCTCTGTTTCAAGCTTGTGTAAAAATGAAACCACTCTTAAGCATAGTTTTTCTCTGTTTCAAGCTTTTGAAAAAATGAAACCTATCTTGAGTCAGTTTCGGTTATTTTCAAGACTCGTTAAACTCATGAAAATCCCAAGATTATTTTGCTATCTTTCATTCTCGTAAAGCACATGAAAATGCGCCGATTTCTTTCCGTCTTTTCCTGCTCGTAAATTAAATGGAAAGTCGATCATATGAGTACATTTTTATCACTTTTTCGAACTCGTTAAAACTTATGAAAAAAGCGAAAAGGCTGAGTACAATTTTATCACTTTTTCGGGCTCTTGAAAATTACGAAAAAGAAAAACCATGAAGTCCTCTTTTAAGCCCTTTTTAGACTCTCTAAAAATGAAAAGATTGCAGAATACTTGAATATTCGAACTCGTTAAAGGAAATGAATGGTCGTCCCTTCAGTATAAGTTTACCCCTTTTACGGACTGAAATGGACTATTTACGAAAAAGGTATACATTGACTAATTACGGTCAATAGAGTTCTCTCCCGCATTATTTTATCCTTTTTCGAACAGAGACTAAAATTCCACAATACCCCATGGAATTTTCTTAAGTTTCATAAACTCCTACAATTGAAAAGCTCTTGAGTTTCTCTATATTTCATTCCGTTAAGATTTAGGTAAGGACCTGTTTAATTTTCAACAGGAACGAACCACTCCTTCTTAGGGTTCGAATCTTAAACTAAATTGGACTCATCCGAAGGATGAGCTTATAAACAAGCAAATGTTATCCTCCTCAAGCTTGTCAAAAATAAAGAGGTACTTGCCAGAAATGGTGGGGGAAAAGAGAGAAAAATGACTTGTTTGTGGCATTTTGATTTTTCGAAAATCTAGTTAACCACTCTTGAACACGACACTTTCAATCACCTGGGTTGGGAAATCCTTTGCCTAACAGTTAATCGAACCTCATTTGAAAGTCTTCATTTGGTTTCTGGGTATTAGCTTTGGGTCAACTACTACCAAGAAATCTGTAGTGTCGTTATGTGTTCAAGAGGAAAGTTCAAATAAACCATTCATCTGCAAAATATCTGTCATCCATTTTGACTATTCCTGAGTCAGTACTTGCCAATATATTTTCAAAACTTGATCTATGATTTAGTGTTGTGGGCTTGCCTATAACAGATCACTTATCGTGGCAGCTCGTGTCTAAATTTGATCTGAAAATGGTCCAGGTACCTTGAAATAATGTATGCTTCAATAGGGTTCTATGACAGAGCGACAAGTTGCGCGACCTCTTTTTGATCAAACGATTCCATGACGTATTCGACTTCAGCTCTTCATTCACATTTCATGGATTGTACTGAGTACTTTGAGAGCCATTGACATTACTGGTGGTTACTCTCACACTTTTTAACAGTTTACATTATTGACTGGTAATCAAGTGGTTTCTACCATGTTCGACTTTGACACATTTAGTTGCATGGATAGAATCGTACTAGTTCGGGAAGCAGAAATCAAGACCCTGGATCTAGTTTCCACCATCGAGGCTGCGAGGAGTTTTATTATTATACAATAGAATATTAATTACAGATGGATGTGCTCATGCTATGTCTACACTATTGATGTAATATTAAAATCATTTTTGTATCAGAACAAGTTGCTAGTTGTGATCTGAGTATGGGAATGCCTACCTCAGCGATGATATATATATATTTTGCATTGAATGTTTTTACAGGTTCCGACTGGGGTGTCCACAGGATGATCCTTGAAATGATAAAGTACTGCACTCTTCATATATGACAGACTTTAGTTTCATCTATTCCAGACTTTTCACTTTAGGGGGCAATCTGTTACACGAAAAATTGTCATCCTGAAATTCTGCTATGTGTATGAGCTCATTATTTCTCCCTTTTGAAAGTCTAAGATATCATTCCCTCATGTCAAGCCTTGAAAATCAGAAAAGGTTCCTAAAAATCTCCTAAACTTTGGTGTCACACTTTCTCTCTATCTTGCCTGCGGTCCCGCACCTAATGTTCGGCTCTCTTGCGTACCTGAACGCACTTTATCTGTGTTAAAGGTGCGGACCCCTGTAAGATCAAAAAGGTGCAAGTAAATTCCAAAAATCACAATAAAATTAAATTCTGGAAGCTTCTAGAATGGATCTTGCGGTGGCAGAACCTCTCTTGTGAGGTGCATGAATCCCTTACCTTATGGAGCTACCCCCTTGATGTGAGGAGCTTATCCCTTTGAAGGAGGATTCTATCCCTTCATACTTGGAACAGAAAACCTCCTCTTTTCCACTATAAAAAGAGGCATTGGGTAGCCTCAAAGGGAGGTCAATCTTAAGAAGATTTGAGGTGAAGTGCTATTGAGATTTAGACTCAGTTAGCTAAGAATTTTGTGAGGAGAGATTACATACCTCTATTCGTCTTGGTTGGAGGAGTGTAGAGGTTATCAAAGTAGAGGAGATTCTTGCTTCAGACCCCAGGAAGGCCTGTGCGACATCAAGGCTCGGGTTGTAAGGTTTTCCTTCTTTTGAAATTAATAAAAATATACTCATTTTTCTCAATAAGCTTTCAATCAATGGTTTATTTCATAGATTCCTTGATCACTATGATAAGCATGGCTTATGATAATGTCTATACAGGTGCTATGTAATATTTTTCTTGTTTGTGACTGCAGGTTTACGAGGAAAACTCCTTCAAGTACACGAGGGACAACAACAACTTCAAACAAGCACTGGACATACGGTAAGTCTTTTACACCTCTATAGAGATTTTTGTAAACCTTACATGCTTAGAGAAAGATTAGTCTATTTGGCTATTTTTTGCTAGATACTTTTAGTACTAGGGAGATCGGTCTTGTCCGCAACAACGATTTATCCGGCCAACAAATTGGCTTTTTGTTATTTCCTTGTATGTTCCTTTCTGGATAACCATTTTGACTCTCATACACCAGACACCGTACGCTCCGTACACACCCACCCGATGTGTCATATTACTATAGCGAACCGGTTCTTTACAACTCTTCTGCACCAGTGCCTCATAAAAAAGTGCCCCAAAACAGAAACCGCTCAGTGCAGTATTAGGAAACTGCACCGGTGCGGCCATAAAAACCCCGTGCACCGGAACATGGTTAAATAAAAAAAATTTCTGCCAAAAAATACATTTTTCACTTTTCTCAGTGCTCTAGAGCTCTCAATCACCAGTGCAATTTATCCTTGTCTGAGCTGCCCTGACATTGGTGCTCCCATTGCAACCATTGCACGCACTGCTGCTATGCATTCATTGCTCACCAATCTCCATCTTGAATTTTGCAAAACGATGGGCAATGCACCCATTGAGAAGGATATACATTTCATTACAGGGCTATGAAGGAGGGGTGGATTTTCCCTCATTCCTAGAGGTTCCAGCTACCTATGTAGCAGGGAGTCAGTTAGTGTACTCCCAGAGATACATTGGATCATTAGTACTGTCTCCTTTAGGTTTTTAGGTCACTGGAGTTCAGTTACGTATTGGTGCATTTGGTAGTGAGGAGTTTAGGTGCCTCTCACTTCTCATTTCGACCATTTCACACAACACCATTGATGGGAAACACATTAGTTGGTCGCTTCTATATTATTTTGATTCTTTAGTATAGGAGCCACGAATTGTTAGGTGGTTTGTCATTTTTCTACGACAGTTCTGTACAACCTTAGATCGATGTCGTGCTCATGCACAAGGGAGGGTTAACTTCCCTTTTGCTTCACAGACGAGGCCTACTTTTTTTCAGCAGCCTCATAGGCCGATGTTCAAGGAAGTCTAAAAAAGAGTTTTCTTTTATTCCATAGTTAATGGTGTGCCAATTTCTAAACATTTTCAATGTCAAAATAGAATTTCCACCCTCCATTTATCTTTTTTTTTTCAGTCATAAAATTCAAGTTAATCCCATGATTTACATTTAATTTTATATATTTATATACATCATTTCCTTCAAATTTTTTTTATCTTTTAAATAATTCACATAAATAATATTTTTGGTAGCCTCACTCTCATAAATAATTATAAATCCAAAATTAGGCATAAATTCCTAATTTTCAATATTCAATTTTGGATTTATAATTGTTTATGAGAGTGAGACTAACATTCCCCCCCTGAATGATAAATCCAAAATAACAATGAGGAACCATATTCCAAGTTCTCATGTTGATCCTCAGAAACATTTCCTGGAAAAATGCCAAAGCTGGATGCCGAAAAAAATGCAAACTGAAGAGACCATGAGTCAGCTGCATGTCTAAGTCATCTCTAAATTTTTCCTAACAACTTCATCACGTGCTAAGCTGCAAAAGGATCCATCTATCCTTTGCTTGAAATCAACATTCTTTTTCCACTGAAAAAATTTAAGAATACCCAATGGTGAATCTGCAAATGATGATTACCGACTCGCTGATGATGTTGATGATGTTAAAAAAAACTTACAGTTGCTTTTGTTGATGATGTAGAAACCTTCTCACTGCAGTTATCGAAAACTTCTCACTGTTGCTTGAGGTCGACCGCCAACTCGTGAATTTTTTGATGCCCATTGGTTGATGAAGATGTTTTAACGCCCACTAGATGTTGAATATGCCCACTGCCTACTTTTGCTGATGTTGTCGAAACTTTTAGTCTGACAACCACCTTCAATTTCACTATCATCCCCCCCCCCCCCTTGTTATCTGAGAGAGAGACAATCCTCTGTAAATATTCTTGAACTTCCCCCCTTCAGGGGTAGCAGTCACTACAAGGAAAATACCCTCTAGGGGATGTTTTTGAGGAACCCCTTATAAAAATACCCCACACATCCCTTTCTAGTGGGGGTTACTAGAGGAGGTTGGAAGGTGGAGGTTTTTGCAGATGTTTTTTGTTTGGTGCACTTATCATTGTACATCGCATTGGTGCGTTTAACAAGAGAAAGCACTGGTGCGCAAAACAAAATTGGCACACTGGACACCGTGTGCTTCGTACACAACCGCCCGGTGTGTCACATTACTGTAGTGCACCGATGATTTACAACTGTTCCTCATCGATGCCTCATCAAAAAGTGCCCCAAAACATAAACCACTGGGTATGGTATTAAGAAACTGCACTGGTGCACCCATAAAAACCTCGTGCATTGAAACAAGGTTAAATAAAAAATAATTACATTCAAAAAACCGCATTTTTCACTTTTCTTAGTGCTCCAGAGCTCTCAATCACCGGTGCAATTTTTCCTTGTCTGAGCTGCCCTGACATCGGTTCTCCCATTGCACCCATTGCACGCACTACTGCTGTGCATTCATTTCCCACCAATCTCTAGCTTGAATTTTTCAAAATGGTGGGAAATGCACCCACTGAGAAGGATATATATTTTATTACAGGGCTATTGAGGAGAGGGGTGGATTTTCCCTCGTTCCTAGAGGTTCTAGCTGCCTATGTAGCAGGGAGTCAGTTAGTGTACTCCCAGCGATACATTGGAGCATCAGTACTATCTCCTTCAGATTTTTAGGTAACTAGGGGTCAGTTACATATTGGTTCATTTTGTAGTGATTATGTGAGGTGCCCCTCACTTCTCATTTCGACCATTTCACACAACGCCAGTGACGGGCAACACATTAGTTGCTCGCTTGTATATTATGTTGATTCTTTAGTATAGGAGCCACGACTTGTCAGGTGGTCTACCATTTTTCTACGACAGTTCAGCACAACCTTAGATAGATTTCGTGCTCATGCACAAGGGAGGGTCAACTTCCCTTTTTCTTCAGAGCTTTTTTGTTTATTTTTTTAGAGGTTTCCATAGACGAGGCCTAATTTTGTTCGGCAGCCTCATAGGCTGATGTTCGAGCCACGGATGCACATGTGGGGGCAGATGATGCCCAAGAGGGGTGAGACTGTGTTTCCAGTGAGGATATCAAATGATGCACTCGAGTTGCTAGCCAGTGTTGACAAGCCTCCCTTCATTATGGTCCCCTGTCCTTATGCAGGCTTGGATTGGTGAGGTTGTGCAGATTCTCCTCTTCTTTTGCAAATTATACAACCAATATGCCTCCTCAATGGCCAAATGTACAAGTATCTTTCTTTTTTTTCCAAAATTAAGCCTTTGAGTAGATTAGATTTGTAAATAACCTTAAAATTAACCATTTGAAAGAAAAAAATATTTTTTTGTGCGGTGCGCTCAAACTGTTAGGCTCTCACCGATTCATGGTGTTGCTTGTAAATTTATAGGCCACACTGCAACCGGTACTAATAGTATACACACCAGTTCCACGGTGGTGTCGATAGGAGCACCATGTTATTTTCACATTTTTTAAAAAGCGCAGTGCAGTCGTTTACCCGACCGCACCATTAACCATGTGGAATAGCGGCAACGTGGTGCGTTGACTGAAATATACACCTCGGGGTAGGTAATGTTGTCAGCACACTGCATTCCGTATTTCGACAAGGTCAACGGTGCAGCTTGGTAAACCAGTGCTAACGGTATCCGCACTAGTTTTGGCACAGTACCAAAGACGCACCATGTTATTTTAATTTTTTTTTAAAAGTGCAGTGCAGTCGGTTACCCAGCCGCACCGTTGACCTAGTGGAATAGTCGAAACAGAGTGTGTTGACTAAAATATCTACCCTGAGATGAGTATTTTTGTCAGCGCGCCACTTTCTGTATTCTGATAGGGTCAACAGTGTGGCCTGGTAAAATACCACACCGTTGACTATGTAATGATGGCTGGAGGTCAGTCTGCTGACTTAACTATACGCCCCGGGGCATGGATTTTAGTCAGCGCACCACACTCCTGACACCGTACATAGTGAATGGTACGATAGAAATTTTCGGGAGCACCGCCGCCGGTGCGTTGAAGATTATCTGGTACACCGTCGTCAATGCGCTCCATAAAAAGATGGACCAGGACCGGTGCATGACTGTTTTTTTTGGCGCACCAACTATTTATTTTTTGTTTTTCCAAAAAATATTATATATTTATATTTCTAAATACATGTCTCATTCGATAATTTTTTTTTATTTAATATGTCAATCATTCATAAACACTAAAGGAGAGAAGAGGGGGAACAACAACAACAACAGGCAGACCAGTATAACATGGTTCGCCTGTGGGAGGCACAAGAGAGGGAGAGAGATGCATACCCTCACCATATTACAGCAACTACCCAGGGCCTCCTAAGGCAGGTACGCGTCCTCAAGTTCTATGAGGAGGCTACTTCCCTAAAGGGAATTGGTTTTTTTTTTAGACATCTTATCCGAAGGTGGAATGCCCACCAACAAGATTTTCGGGTTAGTTTTAACCAGTGGTACACACCCACTGAGGAGGATATATATTTCATTACAGGGCTACCGATGAGAGGGGTGTATTTTCCATGGTTTCCAAAGGTTCCAGCTACCTATGTAGCAGAGAGTCAGTTAGTGTACTCCCAAAGATACATTGGAGCATCAGTACTGTCTCCTTCAAATTTTCAGGTTGCTGGAGGTCAGTTACATATTGGTGCATTTGGTAGTGAGGAGGTTAGGTGACTCTCACTTCTCATTTCTACCAGTTCACACAACACCAGTGACAGGAAACACATTAGTGGATCACTTCTATATTATATTGATTCTTTAGTAGAGGATCCACGACATGTCAGGTGGTATGCCATTTTTTTACGGTAGTTCTATATAGCCTTAGATAGATTTCATGCTCATGCACAAGGGAGGGTCAACTTCCCTTTTGCTTCAGATATTTTTTGTTTATTTTTTGAGAGGTTTCGAGAGACGAGGTCTAATTTTCTTCGCCAACCTCCTAGGCCGATTTTCAAGGCACGGATGCACATCTCAGGGAAAACGATGCCCAAGAGGGATGAGACTATGTTTCCAACAAGGATATCGAATGATGCACATGAGTTGCTAGCTAGTGTTGATTAGCATCCCTTCATTATGGTCCCCTGTACTTATGCGGGTTTGGATTGGCGAGGGTGTGACAACATCCTCTTCACAGCTGATGAGTCGCCGGATGATAGAGGTAATATTATTTTTTTATTTAAATTTACTCTAACATGTTCTTTAACTTGTTTTCATTAGATTGTGTAAGGAAATTGCCTAGTTATTATTGTGTAGTTGTATATATTTTGTAGACATTGGGTCTTTTGATATTGAGGACATGCCGTCAGCACCACATGATATAGGTGTGGATCCCGATGATGATCAGGGCATGCCAGATGCCGAAGATCATCAAGAGGACAGTGCGGAGGGACTTTCTCCTTCTTGTGCGCTGGTACCACATTTTTCTAGGCGCGGTCAGCTTGATAGAATATGGAGTTGGGTGACCAACTCACTGCATCTATTGTTGAGGCGGGCATCAGGCCCGTTTATATGAGAGACATACAGGGCGACGATAGGCTGTTACAAATGTGGAGAGGCATGCCGCATGACATGTACACCCTGATGCAGCATGTGGTAGGAGCTACGATGTTAGTTACGCGGCTGAGGAGGAATGTTGCATGCTATAAGCATGGTCGACATGCAACACGTGATCGAAAGTCTGCGAGAAATGACTCATAATATCATGATCGTTCACCTCACACCGTGCCAGATGAGCATCCTCCAGTAGCATCTAGCAGTAGTCATCATGGAGATCAAGCTGGACCATCGGCTACATTTAGTCAGCAACCTACAACATCCAACAGTAGTCATGATCATGAGTAGGCTGGACCATCGACCGTTGAGGTTGCACCATTGATTGAGTAGGCCTCAACTAGTACTTCTTATATTGATGTTGTAACACTAGATGATCGATGACATTTATATTACAGTTGTATACTTTTGACATTATTGAGCTATATATATATATATATATATATATATATCCATGTATTTTATGTTCGTATTGTAGTTGTACTTAATTTACATATTGGTGATCATCATTATGTGTATATTGTTAGGTCGCATTAGATATGTTCATTTAATGTGCATCTTGCATATAGATGTGTATTCGATAGCGTGATTTATTTGACATGAGATGTATATTTGATGTCTATGTTGTGATTATGTTAATATATAATTTTAATTGTGTTTCGCTAGATGATCATGATCACGAAGATGTTAGTGATCTTAAATGTGTTTTTTAGTCAAATATGATGTTTTTATGTCAGCAATGCTATGACATCAAGTCAATGATCTGCTAGAGATGCACACAAACACTCTGCCCTAACGAAATTTTTCTCCATCAGCAGACACGAGAACTCACACTTGCTACAATGATCATCATATTCAAATCACGCACTGAAGTACTCACTCCAAACCAGATTAGCATCATATTGCATCTTTAAATTAGCGCTTCAACTAATAATTGCACACATTACTTCCATAGAGGAATATATTGGGCCATTAAAAACACATCCTACCATTACACCTTTCCATCAACCATAGAGCACATATGCACCAACATGGATATATTAACTGCATCCATATCAAAATGCACGTTGTTGATGCAAAAAATCTCTTGAATTCTAGTAGCACTTTTTCCTTTGTTTCTTTCACGATTACACGCTCAGTCATACATAGGTTTTAGATTTCAAATTACACTAACTCTATCCTCACTTTTCCACGCTATCTTCCCTATGGGCTTGTACTAGTTTCATAGCATTTCTCTGATACCACCGCCTCTCCTTTGTTGTTTCTCGCTGGGGGAATATGGAGTCAAGACAATTTCTCTCTGCAACAATCTTTTCCTGCTCGGTGTTGGATTCTTTGATAAGGGCTAATATTATCTCTGTTATAACAATTGTACATGAGATTAGACTGTGCTACCTCACATGGACAACCGGTCTTTCTTCACTTGCACTTCTCTAGGATTTTTTTTTATGTTGCTAGTTGCCCAGATTAGATTCTCGGCAAATAATTGTGTGCTTCTTTGCGGGCATCGATCCACATGATCACTCTCTTTTTCATAACATTCGACCACACAGCTCTCCTATACTTCTTTAAAAATTTTCAAATGAAAAGCTCCACAACAAATAGTCATGATTGACTGCTCTCACATCTCCAGAGGTTCATATCTGGCTTTGATACCACATGTAGAAAATTAATCAACTCATAAATCAGACATAAAAAAAAAACCCGAGACATAGAACTTGTGGAAAAGGCCGCAACCTTTGCTATAATTTACCCATATTCTTCATTATTAAAATAATATTATAATACAAATAAATAGATGAGGAAGTTGTCTCAAGATAGTGCGTCTATCTTTGACAACTTGTTTGATAAAATATCTCAACCACACATACTAATCTAGGACCTAAGTTAGGTACGCCTAAACTAACTCCTAATTAAGAGGAACTAAATTAATCTAGAAAATTAGGCATAAATTCCTAATTTTCAATATTTAATTTTTTATTTATAATTGTTTATAAGAGTGAGGCTAGCAATTTTTTTATTTTATATTTTATTTTAAGAGGTTACTAAAAATAAGAATTCTTAGCATTCTTACTTTCTTGTCATGGTCGTTGATACACTTGACATAATAACAATATAGTGGAAATGATTGAATAATCTATAAAAATAAAGGGGGATTATCTAGAAGGAGAGAATTAGCGATGGATCCAGATTCCGAGCAGCGATAGTCCCTGTTGGGGTCCAAGGTCAAGATTACCAGTTTAAATTGGAAGGAATCCCATACTGGGTACGACCACCTATGCTCCTGTAATTGATGGCTTTTAAAAAGTTGAATCACCAGGTCTAATTTAGCTATTACGGGAAACATACGTCAATTTTTGGCTATTAAAATGTCACCTAAAGGTCAAGAAATTTTTTTTTTTTTAAATGTTAAAAAATAGTCAAATTGAATCACATAGAGGTTGTGCCCTTACAACATGCACAACCAAAATTTCCCTTGCTACATGCACAACCAATACAACATCCCAAGCCATAGAGGAAATGTGAGCGAATCCCATAGATTTTGTGCCCTTGCAACATGCACAACCAATATGTCCCTTGCTACATGCACAACCAATACAACATCCCAAGCCACAGAGGAAATCTGAGCTCGAGAGCATGTACTCCTAATGGATTGTAATTTTACAAGAGTTTGATTTCTCATTTCCTGTTGAATGCACCCTTTTTAATTTTTTTGGGGATAAATATTTGGACATTTTTCTCAACTTTTTCCTCATCTTTGTATGTACTCACACCATTAAGAATGTCACAAGGCCTCCTATGTGGGATAATAAACCATTTATGGCATGCATTAATATTAAGTTTGCATAATAATATGTGTCTAGAGGAATCATAGATATTTTTGGCCTTACATTGCATTACCCCTATGTTTTTTTATCTTGATTTTATATGGTATCAACCCCCTTCTATCTGAAAATCATATCAATCAAACTCAATATGTTGTTTACCATAAAATTTCTAGGAAAAATGTCAATCCATTGAGCATCCACTTTGTAAGCATGCATTGATATACTTCAGGCGATGTGGTTATGCCCACGTCCATACATTCTTTTTGTCTTCAGTTGTAAAATATGATATGTCATGAGGGTTTTAAAACATACATATGCCAATAGTATATGTCAAACAAATTGTTGATTGCACACACATGATACCCTCAATCCTTTCTGAAGCTTGAATAAAAAAATATTAAACCCCACTTTAAAACTTAGAGAAGAAATAACTTGTCTAAGCCATGGTCTTAAGCCAACTATTGTCAGTTTAACCTCATAAGAATTTTGATCAATATAGGCATCGTTTGTAATCATGTACTACGCTTGTTTTTCTGCAGGAATTTTTATATAACCATAAGCCAACCACAAATTACATTCACTTCATTTCATCATTATTTGTATAGATAAATTCATAAGTATGATTTTAAAAATAAATTTTTAAATCACATGCCCATTATTCGTAAGACTCTTACATGCTCTAAATCCCATGTGTCGACTTAGTCTTAGAATTTTGATTAAAAATTTGGAGTCTCCTATCTCCCCCTTTTGTCCTAGTTGTATCTCTGGAAAATATAATTTTATACATACCAATAATAAATCATTGTTTCATTTTCGATTAGATTTTCTTTAAAGGAAATATTTCAATCCTTAGATAAATGACCTTAATCTCAGTTAACGAGCTCAGCATGGATTTAAATTAAATCAAATATTTGAATCATTTGATAAATGACCTTAAATTCAATCAAGAAACTCACAGTAGATTCAAATTAAATGAAGTATCTGAATCGTTTGATAGACAACCTTAAATTCAATAAATATGATTGCCATGGATTCAAGTTGCACATTGAGTGTCACTGCAAAGAGATGTCAAAAGGTATCAGTGTTACACGAATTTTTTTATAATTTTATATGAATTGTGGTATGTGATTTTTGTTATTTCCTTGTATGTTCCTTTCTGGATAACCATTTTGACTCTCATGCACCAAAAGGAAATTCTTTTGTTAAAGCAGCGAGTCAATATGAATGTATGAATGTAGCAATAAAGAACATAAATTGTATTGTAGATATGAATGTAGCAATAAGAAACATAAAATGTATAGCAAAGAGGTAAAATAAAATAAATTTAAGTTCTAATCAGTAAAAGTAACAGTTGGAAAGGTAGCAAGAGTTAGAGAAGATTGAGAATAAAAATCAATTATGACTTTCTCTCCTTCCATCTCTCAACTCTCCTTGTCATCAGGATAAATATTTTAACTTAAATTTTTTTTTTTGTCAATTTCAACATTAAAAAATTATTTGACATCAAAAACAAGAGTAAAGGAAAACAGAGCGTATATTCTATTATCAAATTTCAATATCGGGAGGACTTCATGGATTCTTTTAAGAGTTAAAGGCGACATAGCTTTGTCAAATAAAAATATTTAAATCCAAATCCCTAAGTTATTTTTCTTGCACACATGACAATATGTCAATGACCATTGAAGAAAAAATCAACCGTAGAGAATTTTAAAAATAAAGAAATCTTGGCCTACATTTATAAAATATATGAAACAAGACAGACTAGGGGGCCAAAGCCACACATCCCTTAGGATTGGGATAGCTGTCTATAAACAAAAAACCTGTTGCACTAACCTGTGTAAGACTAGAGAACAAGTGCCTCATTGTGGCCTTAAAATCTAAAAAATCTTGGACTTCCAAGAACAAACATGTCATCCAAAAATGGGCTTTCAAACAAAAAATACGGAATCTATATTCTGTCAAATTTTTTTCCTTATGTCTCATGGGTCCATGTGCAACACTAATTTGGGAACCTTTAACAAGAAAGCACAAAAAAACTACAAACTTTTCATATGGAAAAAATAAAGAAACAATGCTATCGGCTCGAATTGTCTTGCGAAAACTCAGTGAAGGTCCACTATCTTCTTATTTTGTACCACATAGTGCTCATCATCACTCAGGAGAAACTTATGACCTAGGGTTATTTTTTGCAGAAGAGTGGGTTTTCCATGGAGTATGTGAGGGCATCCCCCATTCCATATTTTCTTCATATTATACTACGGTTTTAACATAAAATATCAAATGCTTCAATCAAACAAGCAACAATTTCAAATAGAAATATTTTCCCCGAAAAAGATCATTGATATTCTAACAATGTTAGCTTATTGTAAACAAGAATAATTGAAGGGTACATTCTTACTATATTAAAGGCTACTCTGTGATCCCAATATATTTTGAACCAACTTATAGGAATGGTACTTATTCTAACCAAATTACATTATTAGATAATCACAGTGTCTGTACAGTTGCTTCCCCATTGCCAAAAGTTTGCGATATAACATCAACTAATTATCCCACCTTACTTTCCATCTAATCCTTGTTAAAAATAGTAGTATGTATTAACCATACTATGTATAATACCACTTATCATGTCATACATTACCATGAATTCTAATCATCTTATTATCTTCATATAAAAGTACAAAATTGGGACCGGGTACAAACAGTGTTGAATCCTTCATATTCTGGGATTAACATATGTAAGATCTAAATAGATAATATTGCTATGGTATATGAAAATGGCATATATGTTTCCAACAATTTATTGAATATATGCTAAAACTACAAATTCCAATCTATAAGTTCATTTTGGTATCTATTTGACAACTATATAGTATTTACTCAGCAGTCATCCTATACCTTCAGTATTGGGTACCACAGTAGGCATTGGGTATGTTTACATTTCTTGTCACTCTTGTAAAATGTGCAATCTTACAAGTGCCATATTTTCAATATCAGACTTGTGATGAAGGAATATCTCATCAATGGAATTGAACAAAGTTCTAATATTCATCTATGAAAATAAAAAGGGACTAGCTCTTACATGTGAATAGCTCACAAATTTAGTTAAAATAAAAAATACTAAAAAAGAAATCCAAAAAAACAAAATCTTTGAACTGATAAGAAAAAAATAGACAAAGGAACAAGATTTTATAAAAACCAAATCCTTGAACTAATAGGAACAATGTACAGAAAGAAAAACTATTTTATTACCCTGTAACTTCGTGTGGCCATCCATTTTTTAATTCACTTTAATTCTATCCACATCAAAGTAACACAATAATTTCAATTTTAAATTTTAGATAAAGAAACTAATTCACTGGTGAGATGAATGTACTACTACTGCTCAGCAGGGTTCTAATTCCCTATGATCTTAACTGTACATGTATATTAGAGTAGCAGTGGAGAGGGGTTGGGTTCCTTGGTAAAAAATTAAAAAGTGTTGAATCTAAGCACTCGTTCATATTGGCTCCTGTGTGAATTTATATACAAATAAACACACCAAAAAAATCCCATGCATAAGCTCTTGGGACCAAAGCAGCACCCCAAAAAAATCTTGGGACCATTCATGCCAAGAGATGCCTCGTGCCTTCACTAACACTACAAAATAGACCATAAGAACTAGTTCATAGTGGCTCCTATGTGAATATGTATACAAAGTAGCACACCAAAAAAATACCATGCAAAAGCCCTTGGTACCATTCATGCCAAGAGGTGCCTTCACTAAAAAGGTAAAATGGAGCCTACTCATGACACTAAGATGGCTCAATAAGGCTTCACTGAAAGAGAAAATTAAAGTCTACTAATGACCCAAATGGCCATGCATATGTTCATTTGAATCTTGTGCCATGCATATGTTCATCTCAAGCTTGTACAAATAGATTCCCTGCTAGAAGTTGGGTAGTGGTCATGAGGAAGAATAGGGAAAACAATCGATGACTTCAGAATGAATTTTAAAACCATGATTAATAGTATTCTAACACTCATTATGCATTTTTGGCAAAGGCTAAAAGCCATCATAACTAGTCCGGACATGAGTTATTTCCATTATACTCTTTTCAATTAGTATACACAAACAACAAATGTTGAATTTTTTCACCCTGCAAAAATTACATTTATGGAAAGTTATTGAGAAAATTCTGTCCTGAAATTTTTGTAACTCTTGGAGAGTTATAAAGAGTCCTTATTCTATGTTCCCAATTCATTAGGCTATGTTCCTCTTTTCCCATACAGAGTCATATTTTTAATAATCATTATTACTTTGTTTCTAATAAATAGAAGTTATCTCATACTATAGACAATCATTAGTACTTTTTTCTGATAAATAAAGGTTAATTGTTCATTATATGGACTAAATAGTTGAATCCATCGAACCCTCGAGGTAATTTATGAGTTACAGATATTCATGGAATAGGGTGCTGAAGTTTGAACTTTTATGTTGTTTTGACCCTAGTCCTATTGTTGACACACATATGCTATAATGCTTTAAATTGTTTCCATCGTGTGATACACTTTTTTAACCTCCATTACTATTTTGGTGGAAGTTGTGGAGTAAGCTCCATTCCATTTACTTTAAACTACCATGAATCCTTACTACCATGAGCCTCAAAATATATCTCCCGCAATACTCAAAGGATTGATATAATATGATAATGGTTCTTAACGCTATACAACAAAACCATTGTTTACCTATGGTTTTATTGTAGGATTATATCAATGAATCATAACATTCTTCTGCCAAGAATGTTTTACATAAAATAGATAGTTTCAACGGGAATGGAAAGAAGACATGCCATGGTTTTGGGAAAAACATCTTTGTACAGGGGAGGATAATAATGGAAAGGAAAATATAGCCAATATGGATGTCACGATTGATAATAAATTATGTATATTGCCATTTTTATAAGTATTTGTATGTTCCAATGCCTTCTTTCATTTTTTTTCCAAACAACAGTGTACTTCCGAAGGAAGATCTGGTCCCTTCCAAATAAACCTTATCATTTCCATTGATTGTGGAAGAAGACATAGAAATTCAAGAGAGCCACTTTGAGGCATAATGCCCAGAAGGCATTAAATTTGGAACAAGAAGTATAGGTTTTATTGAACTCATGGTTTTTCCATTCATATAAATGTTATTATGAATGGATTCTGAATTTTGGACTCCAAGAATGAACTTAATGAGGAGCATCGTACTATCTCCCCTCAACTGTAGTCATGGTTTTAATTTAAGATTCTTTACATCTCGAAGAATGATTAATGGAAACAAAAAGTCTTACATGATATGAAGAAATAAAAATTGATAAGGGAATATGTGCCAATAGGAAAACATAGAGAGTAGGTGAGCAGGCTACTTCTACAACTCAGCTGGGGAAATTCCAGAAGGACACACCATCACTGAGATATGTCACAATCCATTGGAATTTTGTTAAGCTCATTGAACATGAGTCTGGTTTAGTATAGACATATATCTAGTGCTTATAATTCTCATAGGGGATATAAAGAATGTGTTCAGAGGGGTCATAAGCTGAGAGAAGCCATTGTTGGGCATGTATGCCAGTTAAGTAATCTAGGGAGTTTTCCATGTATCAAGCTTTAGAGATAATGGAATAAATAGAACTTTTGTATATTTTCAACATTTAGAGAATTTTGTTGTCCCCTATGGATTATTCATCCCCAACCTAAATATTTTAGTGTTTTTCATTCATATATACTACAAGTGTTTGCAGGAAGTTGGAATACAACATCACTACATTATTCACTCATTCTCTTCTACTGTAAACCTGTTTGTAGATTTTGAGATCAAAAATATTCTTTAGATCCCTTTGTCTGAAATTTTTTTTTTTTTCTGTGCAATGACTTTCTTCATTTTTTTCTTTTTATTTTTAATCAAAATTTTTAGCTTTCTTATCCAGTTGGGTTGGAAAATGAGGGGATAATGAGTTCATAGAAAAAAACTTGCAGTAATTACCAGATTTCTGTCAAGTTCCTCTATTTGATGGAGAACTAGAAGTATGTCAAAAGAAAGAAGCAGTTTTTATGGGCTTTGGTAATATCTCTTCCCATTTAGTCTCTCTTCTCAAGCTCAGAGCCTTCTCTTCCTCAGCTCTCCTCAGGCTCACAACCTTCTCTACCCTTCTCTATGCAGTAACTGATGCAGCGGTAACTTTCTTATAACACTGGTGGTCTTTCTTATATACCCAGCCACACCTTCACCTCTCTTCCATTGTTCCTTCCCCATACCTCTCGGATTTTACTAAGAGGTATGAGCGAACTAAGGGACCTAAAAAAAAATTTATAGCTCATGTATATGCATAGAGGAATCCTTGCTTCATGTCCTAGTCAGTGATGTCTCGGTCAAGTATATTAATACTTTTAGGCACATATTAAGGAGATAAATAAATCTATACATAATGAATATTTATGAAATAATAATGTATGCAATTCCATCGCTTTGTATGCATGTATGGTTTGTAATTTTTATTTGAGTGTCATGGGCTCTGTTAACTTTGAGAACCTAGTGGGTGGAAAATTACAAAGGATTCATCACCAGTTCTCGAATTCTAGTGGATGTCATGGCTACTTAGCTAGGGCATGGGTCGTTTCCTTAAATATTTTGGGTTCTGTCCTGTTGTGTGTTGAGGGCGCCAATTCAATGATCGTCCATTATAAATCCTTGAGCTAGGCACTTGTTGCGAAGAGGAATTCTCATATAATTAATAAAATGGAGGCATGCACACAGTGCTTCATCTTGTTGTCCTATTGAGAGTGTTAGTTTCATGACTCTGTACTATCTATTTTTAAGCTCGGGACCGGCTATGAAGATAAACTATCATAGAGACATGAGAATAGGGGCATGTAAGTAGACGAAAGGCAGTAATGAATAGCGAATGGGTTGAAACACCTGAAACTCAATAAATAGGAGAAGATTTTTTTTAGTTCGACTATATACAATGATTTTGTTCTATTTCTCTCTAGAGGTCCTCCTATATTCTTTCACCTTCTAATATCTGCCTGTTGGGTGGGAGCCTCAGTGTGGACATTGGTGAAGGTACAGCTGCTCGGAGACCCATGAAACATGAAAATGATGAAAACGCAAACAAGTAGAGGAAATGCATGAAAAATTGGTCTAACAAGCCATAGAGGAAAATACAAAGGCAAAGAGAAGGTGAGACCTAGTAAACGAGGAAGAAAATCTGGTAAGAAAACCACGGAAACTTACTGCATGCCTTTGCTGTGTGGACACCACGATAGGTAAAAGGCTTGATTTCAGGTTGAGAGAGAGACTTCAAAACCAAAGTTGAGGATGACATTCCAGATGATGAAATGGAACCTATGGTGAGTGATCGCAGGAATACTAGAGGAATATTGTCCATGTTCAAACTATAAATCCACCTCTATTAGACAATGAAGTGTTTAATTGAAAAGTCCATTGTAGTGGTTCAAGAGGTAGTAGGTGACTCAAAAGAAGCTTCCATATTGGCTTATATGCATAGAGATATTCAAGCAATACAATTTTAGGTACATCACCAGAATGTGCACCTTGGTCGCATTGAACGTCAACTCCAAAGCATGCATTAAGTAGATATGCCTGGATCAAGTGCAAGATCCGACACCTATTGAATCCTCACATGAGTAATTCCAGAAGTCTAGATTTTTTTGTTGAAACATGAAGTGGGCGGATAACATTTACTCTTTTAATATTACATCAAAATATATAGTAGATAATATAGCTTATAAGGCATTTAGAGACAAGATCAAATTGTTTCAATTTTGATTAGCTTTTAACTCTTTGAGGTGGCCAACAGACCTCGTTTCCTTCGGGCAGGTTGAGGCTACGAAGCATAGAATCTAATGATGTAACTTGTTGTTTTTGTTTATATGAATGAATAGAGAAGCACTACCAAATTTACAAAAAAAAAAAATTAAATACTCCGAGAATCAAATATTTTGGAAGAATATTTTTACTACATTCCGTTATGAAAATTTTCGTTCAGAAAAAATTGTAGCCTCTCGAAATAATGCCAAAATCATTTATATCGGAAAGAATGAGGCTACTCATGTGACATTTTTGTTATTATACTTTTATGTCCTCCTCCCATCTCGTAGAGGATTGATGTAATATTTTTTCATCCAGGACATCCATTTCATTTCACTGTAGCGTAATAACATCAATCCAATGTATGAAAATAAAATCCTAGATCATAGAGATGATGAAGCATGCTAGATCCTAAATATGATAATGCCCAGATGGACAAAAGAAATGAGGAAATATACCGAAAAGAATGTAAATTATTCATAGAATTAACATGAAAAGCACTCATGAGACTGAATAACTTGCAAGAGAACTTGAACCCTTAAGCACATATAAGACAGTTACAAAATCTGAAAGAGGAATGAGCACAACAACAATAACATACTTCATTCAGATTAAATGTGGTCCTCTCGAAAAATAGTTCAATACAATAATTATATCCATCAAAGAAGTTATCCAAAGTGAAATTTGACTCTAGTTCCATAATAAACACAACAAGCATTGACCATACCCACTTGGTACTGTGATACTATCTATTTAAACAAATAAGTTGAGAAGTTTCATGAACCACTAAATATGTATGCTCAAATGCAATGAATAAGTATCATCATTATTTAATAGTTGTAAATATTACAAACTACTTTGTTTCCTCTTGTAATCAAAATATACCCAACCCTAAGGCTAAATAATAACATTTTTGTAAGAAATAACATAAAAGTTGTTTATTATTTTGAAAGAGGTAAATCTTTTGATAATGTTTTTAAATTATGTAGATTTTCAATACGCATATAAAAAAATATATGATTATTTATTTATTTATTTATTGGATTTTAACACAAATTTGTATTAAATATAAATATTCATATTTCATAATATTATCATTTTTCATTTTATGATAAATAATAAGTGATATTTTTATCTTATTTCACAATAGTTTTAAAGTTTATTTAAAGATTTACGAAAAACATAAACTTATATTAAATAATAATATAACAGACATAAATATTTGTTTTGGGGATAATCATGATATTTAATTAGTTAAAATTCTATTTGAAAAAGTGAAAGTACATCTTCCAAGAATATACTATATTTTATTAAACTAAATAATTTTATATCATTTTTAAAATCTTCATACGATAGTAATTAAAATGATTATTAAAAATATACTTTTATAAATTTCCACATAATGATTATACAAATACAAATTTGAAACTAAGAATCCTTTTATTTATGAATTCATTTTATAATAAAAAATATTCTAATAAGCTTATGTTTCCTAGACGAAAGATTCAAAGAAAAGGTTTCGTCAATGACCTTATCAAATCAACATTAATGCGCGGATTAACTAGTTAACAAGTAATGCTTCAGAGATAAAAACTGTTACTATATGCATGAATATGAGCAGTTGTATTCTGTATTTTGTTAAACATTATTATAAATGAAAACCATTATTAAACATATAAATTGATAATAAAGTGATACAAAATTTGTGTTTGAAGAAGCAGAAAGTGACGATCACAAAAAACTTTTCTATTTTATAATAGAACGCTTATTTTATAGATTTCCAATCAGTGCAGCCATCTATTCCTTTCTTCGTGCCCTATCCAAATTAAATAAATTAACAGAGACTTAGCGGTTAATCTAAATACAGAAAGTGAACTTTCAGTAAAAGCCTAAAATATTTGACAAAGTCCATGATGTCCAGCCCTGAATTGTAAGACATTACAAATGCCATGGATGGACATTGAAATTGATCATGTAGGAAAGAAACTCCGATCAATACCCGCCCAATCATCGCCGGAAATTAAGCGCTGCCTAAAAACGGAGATTTCGCCAAGGTGAAGTGGCTGAAATTCTTTCACAGGAGGGACACCTTGACGCAGGCCTGAGAGGCGGCGACGACATTTTGAGAGCTTTATGTTTTTCCAGCTCCATGTGAAGTTTTCTGTTCTCTTCTGCAAGTGCCTCATTATATCTCTTCAGAATCTCGTAGTCGACTTCGGTTTGCTTCAGCTTCGTCCTAAAACCACCCTCTTCTTCTACATCGCTGAGTACCCTCGAACAATCTCGGCCATCACCCCGTTTGCGTTTTATCTGGGCATACCCTGTCGCGTTGGAATCCACGGTGTCGTTGTTCGACATGGACACATTGATGGCGCCTGCATCTGGGAAATCGTTGGCATGGGATCGCCATGACAGAGACACCGGATGGATCAGATCCTTCGTTTCTCCCGCTGATCTCTTGCTGCCAACACCAATGCTTCCTGAACATGACGATTATCGTTACTATGTTCCACAATTATTATTAAAACAGCAGACATATCAATAAAAACATCATTGAAATAAAAAAATTCAATCTGTCCTCAACGGTTAGTTTCAAGGACTGTTAAGCAGGGGCACATGAGTATACCAATCGATGGTGAGGTGTTCTCCCAGGGCAAAGTGCCGCGGCCCGAGTGAAGGTCTAACGGAAACAGATCTAGCTGCAGAGGAGTCCCATTCATACTTCTTGGCGAAACGTACATCACCTACTGCCAAACCTAAAGAAAGGCCTGCACTGCAATCCCGATCCATACTCCTTTTGTTTCGGCTAAGGATTCGATAGAGTGGAAATGATTGAAGAATCTATAAAAATAGGGAGGGATTATATAGAAGGAGACAATGAGCGATGGATCTGGATCCCGACTTAACTCCTCAATCTTTAACAATGATTATAATAATAATTGACTGTTAAAACGATGAAAGATTGACCATCATGTGCAATGTAGTTGACCAGTGACAGTTTATGGTGCTGACAGCCTAACATTGTACGTCTTTGACCCGTCAGGTTGGCCAAAAAGACATACTTTACATTACATTATTATGGAAGAAAACAAATTTCTGACCATTCGTCTAACGAAAAAAATTTTCTGGAAAATAGTTTACAATTCTCCAATTTCCCACACCAACATCTATGATTCAAGTTAGTTAACGAGTTGAGGTAATAATGTAGATTTAAATAATCAATTTTTGACATAAAGGAATTTCTTGTTCAAGAAGGATGAAGATCTAATAAATCTATTCAATATTTTAATAAATTTAAAATTTTTATTTTAAAATATATTAGTATTATAAAATTTTATATATTAATTTAATATTTTAATAATTTTTAAAATATATTAGTATTATAAAATTTTCATATTTTAATAGTTTTAAATTTTAAAATAAGTTATTCTTAATATGGCTAGTTATTTTTAATAAAATTAAGATTGAATTATTAAATAATAAAAGAAATGATTATTTTTTTTCATAAAAATCACAGCATGTAATTTTGCTCCAAACTTTGACCAAAATTGTAATTTATTGTTGTTTAAAAAGCATTTTCCAATGTATAAAGGGAGTCAACATCTTAAAAAGTAGAGTAGTCTAAATAGGTTGATTGGGATTTTTGAGGGTGTTAAATCTATTTCTATATTGGAACACTTCTAAATCAATATTTTGCAAAATAAAAAAATATGTCATTCCAACTGAAATTCTCATTACATAACATTCTAGAAAACCTTGAGACAATCAACTTTTGCAAACTAAATAACTTAAATTTACAATTCATAAAAATCCTTTCTAGATTTTAGGCTAAATTTATGAGAAATTATTCTAAAAATAGTCATTCCATCTATCAATTCAACCATGTATTTGAAATTTTAAAACCATGAAAAAATGAAAAAATTAATTTAATATTTTATTATTATGTTTAAAAAACATAAAAACTCTATAATGGAATTATCACTTCATAAACCTTCACATTTGAACACAATTTTAAAAAGAATATTTAATGTTGAATTTCATATCCATACCCATTTAATTAAGAAATAATCTTAATTTTTTTAATTGAGATTAATAATGTTATTGCAATATTTTAATGTTATTTTATCTTCAAGGGTTTTCCTAGTTTAATATGATAGACATGCGGTAATGTAATGTAGTTAATTATACAAATATAGTTAATTATAACTAATAATTAAATAAGTATAGATTCATCTTAACTTGAGATGCTCAAAGAGAGTTATCTTGTGATGCAGACCACTTTTAGTGAGAAAATAGATTTGATCTCAGACTTTGGTAAATAAGTAGTTAACATGGATCTAGCTAGGTTCTTTATAGCATGACAATTATATTTTTAATTTGAAGTGAACAATATTTTATGGAGTGGTTTATTTTTTAATTTATGAATGATTTAGCCAAGTTATAGCATTTTTATCCCAACCCAATTGGAGATAGACATTGTTTTAGCTCTAGTTTGAAGTATTAGAAAACCTCTTCTCTACCATGTTGTTAATCTAGTTCTTGCAGATTAGGTACATAGTCATACTCATGCCATCCAATGGAAAATTATCTCTTTTATGAGGAGGATGATGTATTCCCTTTAGTTTGCATATTATATAAATTATGAAGAAAATTTGAATTTACTTGATATTTCTCCAAAATTATCTATAAATGTTGCATCCTTAAACTTTGTAACTATACAAAAAAGTGTTGTTGGATGCAAGGGAGTCCTTATCCATTAAATAAACATATAAATAAAAATGTAAAAGTGAAACAAAAATTGTTAAATATCATACAAATTCAGAAAATTAAGATATATTTAGCTATGCTATTTTCGTTATGTTGCACAAATAAATTCATAGAGTATTGTCAAAGTAAGGATTATCAACACACAATTCACACTTGATATATATTAAGTATAATATATATTTATGTCAATAAATAAAAACAATAAACCAACACCATGTAATAAATTTATGCAACGTAAAACATTACATAAAAATAAGAATAAACTAGACATTACTGATTTTGCATGCATCTAGTATAAAATATATTTAACAATTCACACTTGATATATATTAAGTATAACATATATTTGTGCCAATAAATATAAAAACAATAAACCAACACCTTGTAATACATTTATGCACCGTAAAACATTACATAAATAGAAGAATAAGATAGACATTGCTCATTTTGCATGCATCAAGCATAAAATATATTTATCTTCACACATATTTAAACAATAAATAGAGAAGGGGTAATAATTTGTTTATTGTTTCTTTGTACATATAACCACCTTTTAATGATAAACACGTAATAAAATACTCATTTCTTTATTATAATTTTTATTTAACATACTACATTAAATGTGTGAATGTGTTGGTATAATGTGCCAACCATACCATAATTAATAACTTTGCAGTTTAAAAAAACCTCATTTTCATAGGAACACAAAGTGGCAACCACACAATAATTTGTAACTTAATTTCATGGAGTTAACTCAAAAATATTTTGGATTAGAAAGCATCAGATTACTCATGTGAGATTTTCATTATCACATTTTTCGATCCTGCTTACCTTTCCATCTTACTCCCATCTTACAGATGCTAAGTGATGAAAGACATCTATCAGATTTCACCACAAATTTACAGAATAAATCTAATGTAAGAAAGTAAAATCTTAAATCCTAGAGATGATTGCACCTAAATGAAGAGAATAATTTATGGGATACATATGTTTGTATTTTCATTTCGCATACTACATTGTACAATGTCACAATCCTACCGTAATTCATAATTTTCTTTTAAAAACCCTCATGGGTCAAAACACAAAGAGATAACTATACCATAATTTTTGAGTTGTGAGGTTTTCACTAAAAAATCATCATATACTCTAAACAAGCCAAAATTTCTTCCAAACAAAAAACAATTTAACAAGATTTTGAAAAATTTTGGCAGAAAGTTTTGAAAATCTTGGTTACAATTGTCGAACTTTAGGATTTTGAGTGCCCCAAGGGTTATTAATGGTGACCTGCTATGAAAAAAATGATTTAAACACTCCCTGAATCAAATAATTTTGAATAAATTTTCACCAAATTCGATTGGGAAAATTTCTCATTCAGACAAAATTGTAGCCTCCGTAAAATCATTTAGATAACAAAGCATGAGACTAATAATGTGATATTTTTGTTATCATACTTTTAAGTCCTTCTCCTATATAGTAGAAGATAAATGAAAAAAAATTCATGTAAGACATGTATCTGATTGCACTTTAGCATAAGAACATCAATCCAATGTATAAAAATAAAATCGTAGATTCTAGAGATGATGACACTCATCTGGATAAAAGAAATAAGGAAATATACCAAAAAGCATATGATAATAATGATTACAGGAAATATACCGAAAATCATGTGATAATAATGATTCTAACAAAGGGTTATGTATATGTCCACCTGGATTTTTATAACATAAACCTCTTCACTTCCACTTTTAAACATTAAAATGTTAGTAATACCAATGTTTTTTACCTCAAATGTGGAAAGATATCTACAGAGAGGAGTATATTTTTTTTGGTGAATATTATAAGCGAATAATGGTCTCTCATTCCTCCTATGCTCAATTTAGAACTAAAAACATCTAGGTTCTCTACAGGAAAAAAATTTCTCCGGATTGAGGATGCATAACTTTTGAATCTATTAGTTTTCATTTCAGCACTTTCAACATAGTCTGAACTTGTTTGACAACAAACTGGCCAAGAACATTTTTCATCTATATGTCCATTAAAATGGTAAATAAAATATGTAACCCAAATGTTACTATATGATTTGAATACTTCATAGAGGAAAGTGCTTGGCATATAGTTACATTAATTTTGGTTAATTTTACATGTAGAGCTGAAAACACCAGTGACAAGAAAAATCCTTCCTATGTTCTTCCCATTTTGTCCTATTTTCTAAAAATATGAATTTGCCTCATGTATATATGTCGAACAAATGAAAGAGTTCCATTTGGTTTCATTTTCATTAAATAGATGCATGAATATGAGAAGAGTAAAGAGCTTCATACAATCACTAAATTATTGGAACTAAGAGAGTGTAGATGTTCCACATACTAGATGAGGAGATTGTTATGTGGGTTTTGTAAAGCCTAAGTTTTTGAATAGAGAATATTGTTTACAACTATTTTGGAAACTGTCCCATACCATCCACCTTAAATTAACACAACAACTTACTTAGATTCAAAATGAAATTACGATATTAGTTTTGATGCATCCATGATCATGTACAAATGGTATTCCATCCTTCCTAATTTGTATACTTTCACTTTAGTGAACTATAACAATTTTAAAATAAAATACGGGTTTTGCATTTGTGAATATATATAAATATGGTATGATGTCAAAGAGTAAATCTTGATGTCATAAGTTAGTTATGAATATTGGTGACTTCTTAGATTTAGTAGAGTTTATAGGTGACGTTGGAATAGATGGCATAAATGCTGAAATAAGACATCAATTTTTTTTGTCCAATCCAATGTTTACAATATATATTTTTTTAATTATAATAAAATATACATTATTTATTTCTAAATTTAAATATTAGGTTTTGTATAAGTCAAAGCTAAACTAATATCAATCAAAATACAAATATATTACCAGATTCTATGGGCAAAGAATAATAATATGAATAATGAGTCTAAAAAAAGAGTTTTCTTTTATTCCATAGTTAATGGTGTGCCAATTTCTAAACATTTTCAATGTCAAAATAAAATTTCCACCCTCGAATTATATTTTTTTTTTCAGCCATAAAGTTCGAGTTAATCTCATTATTTACATTAAATTTTATATATTTATATACATCATTTACTCCAAAATTTTGTTATCATTTGAAAAATTCACTTAAATAAGATTTTTGTTAGCCTCACTCTCATAAACAATTATAAATCCAAAATTAGGCAAAAATTCCTAATTTACAATATTTAAATTTGGATTTATAATTGTCTAGCAAAAGATAGAACAACAATCCCCCCACAATGATAAATCCAAAATAAGAACAAGGAACCATCTTCCAATTTCTCATGTTGATCCTCAGAAACATTGCCTGGAAAACTGCCAAAGCTGGATGCCGAAAAAACTCCAAATTGAAGAGACCATGAGTCAGCTCCATGTCTAAGTCATCTCTAAATTTTTCTTAACAACTTCATCATGTGCCCAGATGCAAAAGGATCCATATATCCTTCGCTTGAAATCAACATCCTTTGTCCACTGAAAAAATTTAAGAATACTCACTTGTGAATCTGAAAATGATGATTACCCACTCGCTGATGATGTTGACGATGTTAAAAAAAACTTACTGTTTCTTTCGTTGATGATGTCGAAAAATTCTCACTATAGTTTTCGAAAACTTCTCACTGCTGCTTTTGAGGTCGACCGCCCACTGGCGAATTTCTTGATGTCCACTCGTTGATGAAGATGTTTGAACGCCCACTAGATGCTGAAGATGCCGATTGACTACTGAAAATGCCCACTGGCTGCTTTTGATGATGTTGTTGAAAATTTTAGTCTGACAACCACCTTCAACTTCACTATCATTCCCCCCAACCCCCTTTGTTAGCGGGGAGAGAGACAATCCTATGTAAATTATTCCTGAACTCCCTCCCTTCAGGTGTAATAGTCACTACAAGAAAAAGACCCTCTAGTGGATGTTTTTGAGGAACCCATTATAAAAAGACACCACACATCCGTTTTTAGCGAGGGTTACTAAAGGAGGTTGGCGGGCGGAGGTTTTTGCTGATGTTTTTCGTCTGGTACACGTATCACCATACATCACACCGGTGCGTTTAACAAGAGAAAGCACTGATGTGCAAAAAACATTGGCACACCAGACACCGTATGCTTCGTACACACCCGCCCGATGTGTCATATTAATATAGCGAACCGGTTCTTTACAACTTTTCTGCACCAGTGCATCATAAAAAAGTGCCCCAAAATAGAAACCGCTAAGTGCAGTATTAAGAAACCGCACCGGTGCGGTCATAAAAACCCCGTGCACTGAAACATGGTTAAATAAAAAAAATTACGGCCAAAAAACTGCATTTTTCACTTTTCTCAGTGCTCTAGAGCTCTCAAACACCGGTGCAATTTATCCTTTTCTAAGCCGCCCTGACATTGGTGCTCCCATTGCAACCATTGCACACACTGCTGCTATGCATTCATTTCTCACCAATCTCCATTTTTAATTTTGCAAAATGATGGGCAATGCACCCATTGAGAAGGATATATATTTCATTATAGGTCTATCAAGGAAGGGTGGATTTTCCCTCATTCCTAGAGGTTCCAGCTACCTATGTAGCAGGGAGTCAGTTAGTGTACTCCCAGAGATACATTGGATCATTAGTACTGTCTCCTTCAGATTTTCAGGTCACTGGAGTTCAGTTACATATTGGTGCATTTGGTAGTGAGGAGTTGAGGTGCCTCTCACTTCTCATTTTGACCATTTCGCACAACACCATTGACGGGAAACACATTAGTTGGTCGCTTCTATATTATTTTGATTCTTTAGTACAGGAGCCACGAATTTTCAGGTGGTTTGCCATTTTTCTACGACAGTTCTGTACATCCTTAGATAGATGTCGTGCTCATGCACAAGGGAGGTTTAACTTTCCTTTTTCTTCACAGACGAGGCCTACTTTTGTTTGACATCCTCATAGGCCGATGTTCAAGGCAGTCTAAAAAAAGAGTTTTATTTTATTCCATAGTTAATGGTGTGCCAATTTCTAAACATTTTCAATGTCAAAATTCAAGTTAATCTCATGATTTACATTGAATTTTATATATTTATATACATCATTCCCTTCAAATTTTTTTATCGTTTAAATAATTCACGTAAATAATATTTTTTTTAGCCTCACTCTCATAAATAATTATAAATCCAAAATTAGGCATAAATTCCTAATTTTCAATATTTAATTTTGGATTTATAATTGTTTATGAGAGTGAGGCTAACATTCCCCCCCTCAATGATAAATCCAAAATAACAACAAGGAACCATCTTCCAAGTTCTCATGTTGATCCTCAAAAACATTGCCTGGAAAACTGCCAAAGCAGGATGTCGAAAAAACTGCAAACTGAAGAGACCATGAGTCAGCTGCATGTCTAAGTCATCTCTAAAATTTTCCTAACAAATTCATCACGTGCTAAGCTGCAAAAGGATCCATCTATCCTTTGCTTGAAATCAACATTCTTTGTCCATTGAAAAAATTTAAGAATACCCAATGGTGAATCTGCAAATGATGATTACCCACTTGCTGATGATGTTGATGATGTTAAAAAAAGCTTACAGTTGCTTTTGTTGATGATGTAGAAAAATTCTCACTGCAGTTATCGAAAAATTGTCACTGTTGCTTGAGGTCGACCACCAACTCGTGAATTTTTTGATGTTCATTGGTTGATGAAGATGTTTTAACGCCCACTAGATGTTGAATATGCCCACTGCCTGCTTTTGCTGATGTTGTCGAAACTTTTAGTTTGACAACCACCTTCAATTTCACTATCATACCCCCCCCCCCCCTTGTTATCTGAGAGAGAGACAATCCTCTGTAAATTATTCTTGAACTTCCCCCCTTCAGGGTTAGCAGTCACTATAAGGAAAAGACCCTCTAGGGGATGTTTTTGAGGAACCCCTTGTAAAAATACCCCACACATCCGTTTCTAGTGGGGGTTACTAGAGGAGGTTGGAAGGTGGAGGTTTTTGCAGATGTTTTTTGTCTAGTGCACTTATCACCCTACATCGCACTGGTGTGTTTAAAAAGAGAAAGCGCTGGTGTGCAAAAAACATTGGCACACCAGACACCGTGTGCTCCGTACACACCCGCCCGGTGTGTCGCATTACTATAGTGCACCAGTGATTTACAACTGTTCCTCACCGGTGCCTCATAAAAAAGTGCCCCAAAATAGAAACCACTGGGTGCAGTATTAAGAAACCGCACTGGTGCACCCATAAAAACCTCGTGCACCAAAACAAGGTTAAATAAAAAATAATTACAGCCAAAACACCACATTTTTAACTTTTCTTAGTGCTCCAGAGCTCTCAATCACCGGTGCAATTTTTCCTTGTCTGAGCCACTCTGACATCGGTTCTCCCATTGCACTCATTGCACACACTACTGCTGTGCATTCATTTCCCACCAATCTCTAGCTTGAATTTTTCAAAATGGTGGGAAACGCACCCACTGAGCAGGATATATATTTTATTACAGGGCTATCGAGGAGACGGGTGGATTTTCCCTCTTTCCTAGAGGTTGTAGCTGCCTATGTAGAAGGGAGTCAGTTAGTGTACTCCCAGAGATACATTGGAGTATTATTACTGTCTCCTTCATATTTTTAGGTAACTAGGGGTTAGTTACATATTGGTGCATTTTGTAGTGACGATGTGAGGTGCCTCTCACTTCTCATTTTGACCATTTCACACAACACTAGTGACGGGCAACACATTAGTTGCTCGCTTGTATATTATGTTGATTATTTAGTACAGGAGCCATGACTTGTCAGGTGGTCTACCATTTTTCTACGGTAGTTCGGTACAACCTTAGATAGATGTCGTGCTCATGCACAAGGGAGGGTCAAATTCCCTTTTTCTTCAGAGCTATTTGTTTATTTTTTTAGAGGTTTCCATAGACGAGGCCTAATTTTGTTCGGCAGCCTCATAGGCTGATGTTCGAGGCACGGATGCACATGTGGGGGTAGATGATGCCCAAGAGGGGCGAGACTTTGTTTCTAGTGAGGATATCGAATGATGCACTAGAGTTGCTAGCCAGTGTTGACAAGCATCGCTTCATTATGGTCCCCTGTCCTTATGCGGGTTTCGATTGGCGAGGTTGTGCAGATTCTCTTCTTCTTTTGCAAATTCTATAACCAATATGCCTCCTCAATGGCCAAATGTACAAGTATCTTTCTTGTTTTTCCAAAATTAAGCCTTTTAGCAGATTAGAATTTTAAATAACCTTAAAATTAACCATTTGAAAGAAAAAAATATTTTGTTTTGTGGTGCGCTCAAGCTATTAGGCTCTCACCGGTTCATGGTGTTGCTTGTAAATTTATAGGCCACACTGCAACTAGTACTAACGGTATCCACACCAGTTCCAGGGCGGTGCCGATAGGAGCACCATGTTATTTTAACATTTTTTAAAAAGCGCAGTGCAGTCGTTTACTCGACCGCACCATTGACCATGTGGAATAGCGGCAACGCGGTGTGTTGACTGAAATATATGCCTCGGGGCAGGTAATGTTTTCAACACATTGCATTCCGTATTTCGACAAGGTCAACGGTGTAGCTTGGTAAACCAGTGCTAACGGTATCCGCACTAGTTTTTGCGCAGTACCAAAAACGCACCTTGTTATTTTAATTTTTTTTTAAAGTGTAGTGCAGCCGGTTACCCTGCCGCACCGTTGACCTAGTGGAATAGTGGAAACAGGGTGCGTTGACTAAAATATCTTCCCTGAGACGAGTATTTTTGTTAGTGCACCACTTTCTGTATTCTGACAGGGTCAACAGTGTGGCTTGGTAAAAGAATGCACCGTTGACTATGTAATGATGGCTGGAAGTCGGTCCGCTGACTTAACTATACGCCTCGGGGCGTGGAGCTTAGTCAATGAACCACACTCATGACACCGTACATAGTCAATGGTATTATATAAATTTTCGGGAGCACCGCCACCGGTGCGTTGAAGATTATCTGGTACACCGTCGTCGATGCGCTCCATAAAAAGATGCACCAGGACCGGCGCATGACTGTTTTTTTTGGCGCACCGACTATTTATTTTTTGTTTTTCCAAAAAATATTATATATGTATATTTCTAAATACATGTCTCATTCGATAAATTTTTTTTATTTAATATGTCAATCATTCAGAGACATTAAAGGAGAGAAGAGGGGGAACAACAACAACAATAGGAAGATCAGTATAACATGGTTCCAGGGAAAATTTTAAGGATGGAAAACTATTTTGAAGTTTAAAAAATTGGTGAATCTGACTAGTCCCTAATATGAAAAATATAAACTATTTATTGATGTATTTCTAAAATTATTAAAATTTATAATGATATTATATATATTATATATAATTTTGGTGATTTTTAAGGTAAAATAATTTTATATTGTAAAATCTGGGCGAATCACTTTTATAAAAAAATGGAAATTGGCGAATCTTTTTTTTGGAAAAACCATGGAAAATTAGCCCAGCTGCGAATATTAGCCCCTAAAATTTTCCATGCATGTTTCTCCTGTGGGAGGCACAAGAGAGGGAGAGAGATGCATACCCTCACCATATTACAGCAACTACCCAAGGCCTCCTAAGGCAGGTAGGCATCCTCAAGTTCTATGAGGAGGCTACTTCCCTAAAGGGCCTTGGTTTTTTTTTTAGACATCTTATCCGAAGGTGGAATGCCCACCAACAACATTTCCGGGTTAGTCTTAACCAGTGGTACACACCCACTGAGGAGGATATATATTTCATTACAGGGCTATCGAGGAGAGGGGTGTATTTTCCATCGTTTCCAAAGGTTCCAGCTACCTATGTAGCAGGGAGTCAGTTAGTGTACTCCCAAAGATACATTGGAGCATCAGTACTGTCTCCTTCAAATTTTCAGGTTGCTGGAGGTCAGTTACATATTGGTGCATTTGGTAGTGAGGAGGTTAGGTGCCTATCACTTCTCATTTCTACCAGTTCACACAACACCAGTGATGGGAAACGCATTAGTGGATCGCTTCTATATTATGTTGATTCTTTAGTAGAGGAGCCATGACTTGTCAGGTGGTATGCCATTTTTTTATGGTAGTTCTATACAGCCTTAGATAGATGTCATGCTCATGTAGAAGGGAGGGTCAACTTCCCTTTTGATTCAGATTTTTTTTGTTTATTTTTTGAGAGGTTTCAAGAGACGAGGCCTACTTTTTTTCGCCAACCTCCTAGGCCGATGTTTAAGGCATAGATGCACATGTCGGGGCAAACGATGCCCAAGAGGGGTGATACTATGTTTCCAACAAGGATATCGAATGATGCACATGAGTTCCTAGTTAGTGTTGATTAGCATCCCTTCATTATGGTCCCCTGTACTTATGAGGGTTTGGATTGGTGAGGGTGTGACAACATCCTCTTCACAGCTAATGAGTTGCCGGATGATAGAGGTAATATTATATTTTTATTTAAATTTATTCTAACATGTTCTTTAACTTGTTTTCATTAGATTGTGTAAGGAAATTGTCTAGTTATTATTGTGTACTTGTATATATTTTGTATACATTGGGTCTTTTGATATTGAGGAGAGGCTGGCAGCACCACATGATACATGTGTGGATCTCGATGATGATCAGGGCATGCCAGATGCCGAAGATATTCAAGAGGACAGTGCAAAGGGACTTTCTCCTGCTGGTGCATTGGTACCGCATTTTTCTAGGCGCAGTCAGCTTGATAGAATATGGAGTTGGGTGACCAACTCACTGCATCTATTGTTGAGGTAGGCATCAGGCCCGCTTATATGAGAGACATACAGGGCGATGGTAGGCTGTTACAAATGTGGAGAGGCATGCCGCATGACATGTACACCCTGATGCAGCATGCGGTAGGAGCTACGATGTTAGTTACGCGGCTGAGGAGGAACGTTGCATGCTATAAGCATGGTCAAGATGCAGCACGTGATCGAGAGTCTGCGAGAAATGACTCATAATCTCATGATCGTTCACCTCGCACTGTGCGAGATGAGGATCCTCCACTAGCATCTAGCAGTAGTCATCATGGAGATCAAGCTGCACCATCGGCTATGTTCAATCAGCAACCTACAGCATCCAGCAATAGTCATGATCATAAGTAGGATGGACCATCGACCGTTGAGGTTGCACCATTGACTGAGCAGGCCTCAACTAGTACTGCTTATATTGATGTTGTAACACTAGCTGATCGATGGCATTTATATTACAGTTGTATATTTTTGACATTATTGAGCTATATATATATATATATATATATATATATATATCCATGTATTTTATGTTCATATTGTAGTTGTACTTAATTTACATATTGGTGATCATCATTATGTGTATATTGTTAGGTCAGGTTAGATATGTTCATTTAATGTGCATCTTGCATATAGATGTGTATGCGATAGCATGATTTATTTGACATGAGATGTATATTTGATGTTTATGTTGTGATGATGTTAATATATAATTTTAATTGTGTTTTGCTAGATGATCATGATCACGAAGATGTTAGTGATCTTGAATGTGTTTTTTAGTCAAATATGATGTTTTTAAGTGGCTATTATGAACATGATGTTTATTAATTAATTTTATATTAAATGATCATGATATTGTAAAATTGTAATATTTTTAACTCCAATTGTATGTAAAATTCTAAAATTCTAATTGTAATGATATATATGTAAAATTGTAAAATTATAATTTTATATATGTAAAATTGTAAAATTGTAATTGTAATTCTAATTCTAATTTTAATTGTAATTGTATGTAAAATATTTGTAAAATTTTAATTGTATTAATATGAAATGATTTTATTAAAAATTTTAAATTTGTAAAATTTTAAATAATTGTAAAATAATAAATCTAGAATAATATGAATTATTCTAACATAATAAAGTTGATAAAATAATGCAAATAAATTCATGTACTTCAGAATTATCATTATTTTATTATGATCTTAGATACAAAAAAATAACTAATTTATAGAATACACCATTGTTTTTCAGATCAACATAATTGCAAATTATCAAGTGAAATATTGATTTGAGCATTAACACAATGAAAATTTTCAATTAACTCAAAATACATATTATAATGTTTTGAAAAAACCATCTTAAAAAGAATAAATATTGATGAAATAAAAAACGTACCATATCACTCTCGGTTCTTATGATCACCCTCGTTATCTTCCAGCTCACATGGCATGATAACACTATTTTTCTCAAAAATAGTTTTTGATCTAGGGTCATGTGTCAATACAAACCACCAATCCCTATCCAACACATCTCGGTAAAAAACACTTGGTTGCAGTGTTTGCGGAAAACATAGGGCTCTTTAGCTTCATCCCACATCTTTCTAGAGTTGATACATATCAACCTACTATCGTGATCTTCCTTTACATTATTCCGATCAAAGGTGTCCCACCACTTGAACCTAAAAATAACACATTGGAAAGAAGAGAAATCTACTTCAATGATCTCTTGTATTTTTGTGACATATCCTAATGTTCCTCTTACTTGGTTTTGATCATGGTGGCTAGATCGACTAGATTGATCGAACTTGACTTCCACTCCACAGTCTTCTGTGATGTTTCCAGCATCGGCATTTTGTGTGAGAAAGTGGTCTCCATATGCCCACATGGATGGAAACAAATGTACCTATTACAAAAAAAGTTAAAAAAAATATAGTGTCATGTGTCTTATAATAACCCAATAGTTAAAATATGAAATATATATGTCTTACAAGTTTGAAATTTACATATAAATTAAAAATATTATTACCGAGTTGCTCCACCCAGTCCCTACCTTTAGCGCATCCTATTCAGCACGCGGGTAACGACCGATTGCACCGTATTTCTTTCTGACTTGGTCAACAACACAACTGTTGGGGCATATTTTTGGGCATACTCGGTCGTGTTGGAATCCATGGTGGCATTGTTGGACAAGGAAACATTGATGGCGCCTGCATCTGGGAAATTTTTGGCATGGGATCACCATGACAGAGACACCAAATGGATCAGATCCTTCATTTATCGCACTAATCTCTTGCTGCCAACACCAATTCTTCCTGAACATGACAATTATCATTACTATGATCCAAAATTATTACTAAAATAGCATACATATCAATAAAAACATCATTGAAATAAAAAAATTCAATATGTTCTTAGCGATTAGTTTTAAGCAGTGTTAAACAGGGGCCTAGGAGTATACAAATTGATGGTGAGGTGTTCTCCCATGGAAAAGTGTCGCGGCTCGAGTTAGGGGATAACGTAAACAGATCTAGCTGCAAAGGCAGCCCATTCATACTTCTTGGCAAAACATACATTTCATTTTTTTTCTTTGGTGGTTGTCCCATTACCAACTGCTAAACCTATTGAAATGATGAAATCCTGATCCATACTCCTTTAATCCATTTGTTTCGGCTGAGGTTTTGATAGAGTGGGAATTATTGATGAATCTATAAAAATAGGGAGGGATTATATAGAAGGAGACAAGGAGCGACGGATCTGGATCCTGACCTAACTCCTCCATCTTTAACAATGATAATAATAATAATAATTGACTATTAAAACCATGAAATATTGACCATCATACGCAATGTAGTTGATCAATGACAGTTTATGGTGCTGACAGCCTAACATTGTATCTCTTTGACCCGCCAGGTTCGCCAAAAAGACAAACTTTACATTATTATGGAAGAAAACACATGTTTTTTTTTTTCCATTCGTCTAACAAAAACAAATTCTAAAATTTCCCACACCAACATTTATGATTTAAGTTAACGAGTTGAGGTAATAATGTAGATTTAAATAATTAATTTTTGAAATAAAATAATTTCTTTCAAGGAATATGTAGATCTAATCAATCTATTCAATATTTTATTCAATTTTTATTTTAAAGAATATTAGTATTATAAAATTTATCTACTAATTTAATATTTTAACAATTTTTAATTTTAAAATAATTTGTTATTAATATGACGGTGTTTTGACCAAAATTATCATTTATTGTTGTTTAAAATGCATTTTTCAATGAATAAATGGAGTCAACATCTTAATTTTGATCAAAATTGTGATTTATTGTTGCTTAAATGCACTTTCTAATGGATAAATGGAGTCAACATCCTAAAAAAACACGGTAATATAAATAGGTCCCTTGGGTTTTTTTTAATTGTTAAAGCTATTTTTAGCTTCAAAATCGATGCCAAATACTTTTAAATGAACAATTTTCAAAATAAAAAATATCTCATTCCAATGACAGTCAAACTTTGCAAACTTATAGCTCTAAAAAATATTTTCCATATTTTGAGCAAAATTTGTAAGAAAAAATACTCCAAAACATAATTAAACTTTAAGAAAAATAAGAATTTAAATAATTTAATTTAATATTTTATTATTATATTTAAAAACATAAAAAAACTATAATATAATTATAACTGCATGAAGCTTGATATGTTGACACATATTTTAAAAATAATATTTAATCATGACTTTCTTATCCATACCCATTTACTTAAGAAATAATCTTAAATTTAAAATAGGGTTAATGATTTTATTGTAATACTTTAATGCTATTTTAGCTTGAGAGAGTGATCTACTTGCAGATCTAAAAAACAGAATATAAACATGAAACATGAATAACACAGCTCTGGAAACAATACCACAAACTTGATTATGAAGAAGAGATGAGCATTTTATAAACAATGCAATCATTCTCTTTATTTCTTATTATTTACAAAAGATAAAATCAAAATGCATTATTAGATAAAGCCAATATATTTTAGATGTTTCCTTCTTTCCTAGTTTTTCATATGTTTCCCTCTTTTCCATTCTTGGATGTTTCCAATGAAAGAGTACACTTTTTCTTGGTTGCCCAATCAGTGAGATGTTGGTGATTTTTGTGTCCTTCTTGGTTGCCCAATTCCTCCCTGTTTAGATCAGGAAGCGTCCCGACTTCCTCCACCAAATGAGGGAAAGTGCGTTGCAATGTTTCTGCAGTCATCCATTTTTCCTGCATTGGTGTGTGTCCATTCAGACCAACCAAATATGAGAAGTATGGCTGATGTCGTGTATTTTGTTTCTTGAAATCCAGAATTGTATCTTTGAGCAGAGGGGGCTGAAAATCTGGAATATTATCAACCGGATGATGAATTGTAACATATTCCTCAAGGAGAGGTGGTTCAAATAGTTTGAGATTATTAACATTAAACACATCATGAATGCCATGCTGGGAAGGCAAGTCCAAGCGATATGAATTTTCTCCAATGCGTTTCAGAATAGTATACGGGCCATATCATAGAGGGTGCAGCTTATGATGATGGCCCTTGAAGCGTTGCTTGTCCAACCAGAGCCACACATGGTCTCCAGGTTGAAAATACAAGGGTGTTCGCTGCTTGTCATGCCTCTGTTTGGCGCGCTCTTGGGCTGCTTGCAAAGCAGTAGTTACTTGAACTTGGCGTTGAGAAATGAAGTGTATAAAATGAGGAGTTGATTTTTGTTCCTGTTGTTGATGTGCAGACCCAGAAGGGCTGATCGCCAGTGGAATCTCAGAGGGTGCACTTGGCTGAAACACTATATCTTGATGATCAAGGAAATAAGATGGAGTATTGGGTAAGGAAGCACTAGGAATAAGATCGATGTGGTGTTCAACAGAGCGTGCTAGAGGCAACCCTGTGGGTTGGGTGAATACATCTGCAAATTCTTGGAGTAGAGGAGCCATTGTAGGAGGCACTGGATTGGTGAGGTTGTTTGGCTTGAAAGGACGAACCAAGCACAAAGAAACACCTTGGTTTAAATTGACTCTCATTATGGGAGCTTTGCCAATAGAAGGTTGAGTTGATGAGCTAGCTGAGGATGTGAGCACATAGGTGTGCCCATCGTGCTACAAGTGGTATTGGTGATCTGTAGCATGATAAACAGTGTGTCTAGCCTCTTGGTATGGAATTCCTAGCAATAAATTAGCACAATCGAGAAAAGAAACATCACATACCACAGTATCACGGAAGGTCCAATAGCAAAGGTGACAACACGACATTGGGAGATGGTAAGTCGAGGACCATATTTTTGGACCCAACTGAGTTGATACGAGTGTGGGTGAGGAGTGGTGGGAAGTTAAAGGCGTTCAACCAAGTCCTGGGCCACAAGATTCTTTTGACTCCCATTGTCAAGAATAAGTGTGGCCAACTCATGTTTGATTTGAAAATTATGGGTAAACAAAGGAGTAACAGAGGTGTTTTTTGCATTAGCAGTCATGAGGATGAGAGAGGGGTCAACTTCAGTAGGATTTTCAAGAGAAATAGCTGGAAGTTGGGTAGTGGAATTTGGTTGCTCCACCTCTATAAAAAGAGTCTTGTGAGGGTGTAGATTTTTCAGTACTCGACAATCTGCAGAAGCATGTGAGTTGGTCTTATGAAAAGTACACCAGGGGGTATTGTGAGGTGTGGGGGATGAGGCAAAGGCGACATTAGAAGAACCAGAGGGAGATGGACCATTTTTGGCTTGATGGGATCAAATTGGAGTACCCACTTTGCGTTCCACAGCCAGGGCATGAATAAAGGCCTTGTATAATGAAGCATTATTAAACAACTCAACTTCGAGTCGAAAAATCATTAGCAAACAAGAATTATATTTGATAATTAATACCTCTTCGGGATCGGAGATATGGAGTTGAATGCGCAACTTGCAGAAGACATCAATGTAAGCTTGCACTGATTGATTGGGTAGTTGTCGAAGTTTTAACCATTTGGCAAGGAGATTTTGTATATATCCTGGAGGATAGAAGCGTTCTTGTAAGGACTCGCAAAAGACATTCCAAGATGTGATAGGCGTCGATCTGGTCTCTGCTTGTTCTCCAAGTCTGACAACTAAGGATTTATTCTCAAGATGAGTATCCCACCATGTTTGTGCTAGGCCTTCCAATTGTAGACCGGCAATCTGAAGTTTCATCTCCTCTTCCATCGTTGGACAGGTTCTGAAATAGTTGGAGAGACTGCGGAGCCAAGAATCAACAGTCTCACCATTCATTTGCCCTGAGAATTTAGGCAGTTGAAAGCGTGTATCAAGCTGCATTTTCCCTGGAGGGCATTGTTGTTGTTGCAGCATAATTAGCTCTTGAAGAGCCCTAGCTAAATCATTTACTAGTGAGTCTGCAGTGGAGGGCTCTTGACGCTCTTGACGGGGCGGCATGATTTTCATCCACCGAATAGATTGAAATGTATGACACTTAAAAAAAAAAAAAAATTTCGAACAGGTGGATGGCTTCCGAGATCTTGAGCTCTGATACCAATTGATCTACTTTCAGATCTGAAAAACAGAATATAAACACGAAACATGAATAACACAGCTCTGGAAACAACACCACAAACTTTATTATGAAGAAGAGATGAGCATTTTATAAACAATGCAATCATTCTCTTTATTTCTTATTATTTACAAAAGATAAAATAAAAATGCATTATTAGATAAATCCAATATATTTTAGATGTTTCCTTGTTTCCTAGTTTTTCAGATGTTTCCCTCTTTTCTATTCTTGGATGTTTCCAATGAAAGAGTACGCTTTTTCTTGGTTGCCCAATCAGTGAGATGTTGCTGATTTTTGTGTCCTTCTTGGTTGCCCAAAGAGACTTTTCTAGGTTAATATGAGAGATATGTGGTAATGTAATGTTCTGCTTGAAATTTTAAGAGTGAAATGACATTACAAAAAAGAAAAATGTACTTATAATTATAGATAGAGTTAATTATAATTATAATTAAAGAAGTCTACATTCATTTTAACTTGAGATTTCTTAAGCTCAGAAAGAGTTCAAATATCTTGTGATGTAAAATTTGAGAAAAAAAATATTTGATCTGTGAGTTTGGTAAATATGTAATGAAGATGGATCTAGCTTGACTCTTTAGCAGGACAATTTACATTTAGGTTTAAGTGGAAAAACGTTTTTATTGTTATCAATATTTTATGGAGTGATTCCTCGTTTAGTTTCTCACTGATTTATCCAAGATATAGAATTTTTGTGCCAACGTGATTTGATATACATTTTTTTCTCTCTAGTTTGAATTGTTAGAAAACATTTTCTCTATCATGTTGTTTATCTTTTTCTTGTATATTAGGTACTTAGTAATACTCACACTCTTCAATGGGATATCCTCTGTTTTATGAAGAGGATAAAGTATTCCATTTGGTTTGAATATTATATCAATTATGAAAATAAAATGAATTTACTTCATATTTCGTCTAAAATTACTTTTGTAACTATATAAAAAAGTTTTGTTTGATGCACGTTAGTCCCCATCCGTTAAATAAATATATAAATAAAAATGTAAAAGTGAAAAACAATTTGTTGAACCTAATACTAATTCAAACAATAGAATATATTTAGCTATCCTATTTTAAATGCTCAAATAAATTGCTAAAGTCATGTAAAGGGGAGGATTAATAACACACACAATTTTCAGTTGATATATATTAAGCATAATATATATTTGTGTGAATAAATATATAAACAATAAACCAACATTATGTAATAAATTTATCCAACATAAAATATTACATAAAAATGAGAATAAGATAGACATTAATCACTTCTCATACATCAAACTCAAAATATATATTCTACCCAAGTTGTTTATTGTTTCTTTGTACATACAACTACCTTGTAATGATAAGGAATTAATAAACTGTAAAGGGGAGGATTAATAACACACACAATTTTCACTTGATATATATTAAGCATAATATATATTTGTGTGAATAAATATATAAACAATAAACCAATACTATGTAATAAATTTATGCAACATAAAATATTACATAAAAATGAGAATAAGATAGACATTAATAACTTCTCATACATCAAACTCAAAATATATATTCTACCCAAGTTGTTTATTGTTTCTTTGTACATACAACTACCTTGTAATGATAAGGAATTAATAAACCATTGATTTATTTATTTTAGGTTTCATTCAACATGCTACACTCAATGTGTGGTAGAATGTTACACCCCTACAATAATTCATAACTTTGTATTTTTAAATAAATCTCATTTTTGTCAAATCACAAAGTCGCAACCATACATAACTTGTAACTCAATTTCAAGGAATTCACTAAAAACTAATTTTTATTGGAAAGCATGTGACCATTCATGTTATATATATTTGCGTTATCACACTTTTTTTATCGTGCTCCCCTGCTCATCCTACTCCCATATTATAAATGAGAAGCGACGCGATACATCTCTCAGATTTGATTGTAGGTTGACAAAAAAAATCTCATTTACTACAGTAAAATCCTAAATCCAATAGATGATAAACCTAATGTGATGTCCCTAATTTTCTGCTTTTAAAAATACGCAGTAAAAGGGTCTAAGGGTTAAGTGGACCCCAGGGAAAATAATTATTATCAATACATTTTATTAATTTAAATTAATAAAATGAAAAAGGAATTTATGGTGCAAGGAATAGATGATTATAGATCATGGATCCAAATCCATGACGATGGATAAAGATCATAATACTTTCCCTGTTCTCCAAAAATACTTGGAGGAAATTAGTGGGAAGAAGTGGAATAAAGCTAGAAAGAGGAAAAGCTATCTTTAAAGTACTTTTTTGGAAGAAACAAAAGGAAAGCCTAGGTACACAAGAAAGCAACATCCTGATTTAACTCAACGCAGTTAAGGGAAACATGTTGATGGGAAAGAAGGCTTAAATAAGAAGATTCAGGATATATGAGGGGTTGTTTATGGCTGAAGGATGTGATCTCTGCTCAGGGGGAGCTATGGGGAAAGAGCTCAAATGTTGGGTGGAACCCAGTCTACCTTAAGTGGTATGAACCAGTTAATTTCATTTTAACTTAGAATTTTACTATTTCCATGCTTATTATGTTATTATGATCAAGAAAAATTGTAGACATGCATTGGGTAAGGATATTCCAGAGTTGTATTGTACATTTAATAGAATACTATAATAAAAATAGTGATCCTTTGTATGGTTGTACAGAACAGAATCTGACGAGTAGCAACTTTTAGAATGTCTAAACTTGGGTGAAGGTTTAGATCTGAAGTTAGGTGACTTGCAGAAAATTTTTATTGAATAATATTTCTATTATAGTATTATTTTACAAAACATTAACTTCGATTAAGAAACTAATATAGAATAGAATTAAGTATGCATGAGAAACAATACTTGTGTAGTCTAGTCAAGAATATTTCTATGTTGTAGCATAAACGGGGAAAATAAATTATTAACTGAGAAATACTATACAGAAAAGGGAATATATCTATTTAGTATGAATACGGAAATTTGTATTATAAGTGATATAATGACTGCAAAGAAAGTACTATATAGAAGTTACAACATACTTTTAGTAAAAGAAGAAAATTTTCTTTCCATATATATAGCTACATTATTAAAAATGGTTAAGTCCATAGAGTTATACATTAAATAAAATATGGCTATCAACAAAGCAGGCCCTCTAAAAAATAAACATAAATTCATTGTAGATTAAAGAAGTTACTTATAAGTAGAAAGGAGTTATATAGGTGCAATATTTACATCCTAATTAGGCACAGTCATATCCCATACTAGGTATAATAAAAGTTACAACAAGAGAACTATGTCCATGTTTAATAAAATGGAAAAGTTCTTGAAAATTTATGTAGATATTTCACTTCAGAAGCTCCAAAGTAGAATTCTGAACCAACCTAAGGAGGAGGATCCCATAATTATACTTAGATGTGAAAAAATTTTAACAGTATGCCAGCTAGGTAACATTAAAAAACATACATGTATCAAACGGGAATTCTGAATAAATTTCGGGATCATATTGTTAAAATTATTAATCAATGTTAAAAATCAAATGAAGAGAAGAGCTTTACCTTGTGGACACCGAAGGAGCATCCGACCTGTAATAATTAGAGGAAATTAATTATTACAGTAAACAATTATTTCTTAGAAGTTACTAATGAGTAACGAGGACCAGTATGCTATTGAGATTAGGGTTAAGGATTTAAAGGAATACCAAATTCCTAATAGATGAGGAATATGGAGAAATTAACATAAATTTCGTAAGGATTATAACTGGAGAATGTATTGCAATAATATAGGTAAGCGAGTGAGAGAAATGTAAACCTCATCTTATTCTAAGGAATATGTTCAAAATAAATTTTAGTGAAATTATGGAAACAGAGGAAATAATTATCCTCGCAAAGGAGGTATAAGGCCTCAGCAATGTAGATGTAGTACGAAACCTCCGATTTGTAGAAATCACAACAAGAAGATTTGAACAAGAACACATACTGAAAGGTACCGTGAAGAGAAGTATCGAAACTCTAAAAACATACCTCGAGAAAGGATTGGTACCAAATAGCGAAAACCAACTAAGTCGAGAACCGGAAACCAAAAATCCATTCATTCTTGAAGTCAGTTGTAATGGTCGACAGAATGGATGTTAGGATTTTTTATTTAGATAAAAAATGCAATAAAACTAGTTAACAGTAAGACAAAATTATTCTCATAAGACAATTCTTAGAAATCCAAGTGAGTAAAATTGCGGGAGACAACACGATAGTTCGATAATCTAACAAAAATACTAGTGAAGGAGGTCATGGGGAAAACCTATCTCGAGCAAATACTATGCGAAAAAAAGGGATGGGTATTATGAGTTGTGAACTCCTCTACAACCTAAAGCTAACCACTAAAAGCAAGATATATACTTATCTGAAAATGTTGGAAGGAATAAAAAAGGCAGATGATAATATTAAGAAGTGCATACTGAAATGACCGATAAATAATTGAAATTGTCATGAAAAAACTAAAATGAAATATAAGGTTGCACTTCGGTAGGAACAAAAGAAGCTATTGTCTCCCAAATGAGGGATAGGGTTGGGGAATCCGTAAAATAAAACAACAAATAGACTAGAAATCTGTAACGGGAACGTGTAGTCTCATTATCCAGAGTTCTTTTATTATCAGTAGATCAATTATAATGAATTTCTATACAGGAATTCGTAAATTCCAAATCGCTAATGTCAATTCTAGTAAACAAAACCAAAATAACTCTCAACTCAACATAGGGATGAATGGATCATCTGTGAAGATGAAACCTCCTTTCAGTTACTCGATTGAATCCCTTCTTCTAAAAGAATTAATAAAAGTCGAGGATGAAGTCGCTTACTAGCGTAACTTGATAATTTCAAGGTGCTATAAATAATTGGAATTGGCGAGAATTACCACGTTTGATTGCAAACTAGTAAACATAGCAGAGGTTGAGAGCAAGAGGTTGCTCAACTGAAATGTAGGGATAAAAAATGATCCCCAAATCCACAAACACAAACTAATATCTAAGCTCGAAAACCTAAATTCTGAAAAATCCTTACCATCCACGTGTAGTAGATCAGAGAAATTCCACAGATTACAAGGGTAAATCAACTTATACAGACCATGTGAAAGTGTACTGCTAATTTAGTGTTAGAAATCCTGAGGAAAATCAACCACCGAAACTTGCATAATCTCATACGATGAAACCAACACTGAGATAAAATAATATTAAATGTATCACCTTGTAAACTGTAATGGCGGAGGAAACTCTTGCAATGTGATGAATGTATAATATAATTACTTAAATGTAAATACCTTATAACGTTGGTAGGTCATACATTCGACATTCACCTTTGTCATATGGATATCCAAAGTCCCATTTAAACTTTGGAAACTTGAATAATTCAATGGAATGAAAGGGTTCATGTAGCACTAACATGGAATTTTATGTCGAAGGTGCCTAGGATATGAGTGAAAGAATTTAATGAACCTCCGTCAATGTTAAAACCAAACCTTTATAAGGTTACGGTAATTTGAAATTCTAATAAAGGGAAGAATGTTGTAATGACATATATATATATATATATAGGGATAGTCCAATTTTTTAATCAGGGCTAACCTGAGGTTTAGGTGGTTGGGAAATTAGAGTTAGGATATCCATAAATAATTAAAAGCGACATGGATAAATAATTAGGTGGGTAATGGGTAAAAGTGGATTTTCACTAGAAACCTACAGGTTTCGTGCATGAAAAGAGGGGATAAATTAAATCCTTTTTAAAAGATTGAAATCCCAAAAAGGGGAGCATGCTATTATGATAAGTATAAATCTATATAATCGAAAGAAGAGATCATGATGTCTTTTGATATTAAAACTAAGTCAAATTATATTTATATGCATATCTAAAGGTAGAGATAGTTCAGAAATTTTAACACAAGTAAATCCAATGTCTACATGACTATAGAAGAAAGGGGTTGATAAGGTATATCAATCAATTAACATGTATAAGGAAGGAGTGATAATAATTAAAAAGTGGGAATTTCACCTCAATGAATATATATAAATAGGTTATGAAATATTTACAGTGTAAGTTGGATGCTATACGACCGAAAGTGATGAATACGAGTCAATACATGATGTATGATTAGTATGAGTACTATATATAGAAAAAAGAATGATGAAAATGGATACGTTACAAATGGTATCAGAGCCAAGTTAAAACACTAGGCAATAATTTGTGCTCACATCAGAGAAAATTTCGGTTGCTGTAAATTGTTTATTAAATTTTTTTTTCACTAATGTTTACTTTTATGTACAATGAAACAGTGCAGAACCATACAGCTTGAAAGCATGAGAAAAGGGGATGAGTTGTATGTTGATATGGGTGGTGAAGAAAATCCATCAGATCCTAATGTGCCATTGATGGCTATGACGCATCTTATGCAAAAAAAAATGATGCAATTGAAAACAAAATTCAGGATGAAGGCTTTAGATAGTAGTCTAGAAGGAAAAGGGAAACTCAAGGTGAATTTCAAAAATTTAAGCCTCCCTCCTATTATGGAGAAGAAGGAGGAATATACAGAAAATTCACTTCTAAACATGGTAAATTATTTCAAGTTGTGAGTATGAAAGTAATTTGAAAGCCAGGCTGGCTAATTACAAATTCTAGGTAAGGATACCTTGTAGTTGTGGGAAAACAAGTGAGAAAAACCGCCACTTAAAAAGGATGTTCAGATAAAATTTAATAATAGATATCAGAATGACCGATAGTAGAATGGAAAATCCAAATAAATTCAAGAGCTTAGATTAGAACAACTTATTAATGGGGAAGTTGTTACCAAACTCACCAACCTTCTTTGTTAGTTGTTTTTTTTTACAAAAAGAAAAGGAAAAGGTAGGATGATGTTAAAAAAAAAAAAAAACTGCCTACCTACTAGCTATAAGGAGAGGAATGAGGGATTCTGTCTCCAAAAATTCGAAAACCAATAATACTGAAAAAATTCTAATTGCAGGATAAAATAATTGTGATTAGCAAGAAAAGAGAATGATGAAATATGTGGGATGGAAGGACCAAAATTTGAGAAAACAAACCCTCAAATTTCAAAGGTAGGAAAACTGAACCACTTATTGTCGAGTAAATACTTTCAAAAATATAATTTGCTCAAGAAATTTATATATATAACTAAAAATTATAGATATTCTACCATTAGAAATATAAAATCTGTGTACGACAAAAGAGGCAGTAGGCAATGGAAAATAAATTTAAAGGTATCAATGATAAATAACCTGTTTTGGTTGATGAAGTTAGGTACAGTTTAGCATTAAATGTTTCACTTTTCAATTCCTAGGGAATGTTGATAGGAATGGACTGATTAGAAAAAACCAAAAGACATACTAAACTGTGTAGAGAAAACACTACAAGATATCTGTGGTGATGGAAAACAAGTGATAGTACAAAGGTATGTTGTAGAATTAAAACTGAAAACTGAAAAAAAAAAGTGAACTTGCAGAAAAATTACCAGTCATTAGAGAAAGTAAGGAGGTAGTTCTATATAAAACTCTGCATATATCCCCCTAAAATGGAAGTTGATTATTAAATTAATTTAAAACCATGAGTTACACCAGTCTCTAGAGAAGACAGGGTCAATAACCAAAAATTGTAAGAGTTAAAATTGCAGTGATAAATGTTGTTGAATAGAGACTATGTAAAACTAAATGTATCACTGCTGGGCGCACTATTAATGTTGATCAAAATGAAAGTTGGAACCTTCAGAGTGAGTATGGATTACTGAAAACAAAATAAACTGATGATCTGGGATGAATATTATCTATTAAGGATAGATGATTAATATGTTATCATAAATTAAGAATTTAACAAGAGTTGTATAAGGAACAGGATACATAAATTAGGAATTTGAAATTCTATAGGATTAGATTGATAATATTTTTGTTCCTTTATGTGTCAAGAAAACAAAAACATAAAGAACAATTCAGAATTGTTTTATAATTCTACAAAATCTGGAAGACATAAATGACATGATAGACTCAACAAAAAGGAAATTTATAAAAAATTCAGTGGTTAAGTCGTGTAAATTCAGAAAAAATATGAGTAGTATGTTGAGACAAATACTTAAGTAAACTTGAAGTGATCAGTAAAATCCTGATCTTGTACCCATAGGAACAACCAAGGATATTGAGAAATACTAGAGGATATTGGTAGAGAGATTCTTAATTTTAGCCTGTCTTAGTCTTCTCAATGGAAGCAAGGAAAAAAGAATGAATAGGATGAAAATAAAGGTCAATATAGCTTGAATAGTTGAAAGACTTAAATTAAAAACTACTTTTGTTGTAAGACTATGTCCCCAATCCAAGTACTGGTAAGTGATACTGGGGCTTGGGCAGAAGGAAATAGTAAGATTATTCAATTATAGTAGGTGATGCAATGAAAAAAATATTAGACAAATGAAGTAAATTAGACTGGGTATGTCTTAAGGTTACTGCTGAAATGTATGCTACAAGCATTGAAGAAAAAAAAATATGTAAAGTAAGAAGGGGCTTTAATCCTAGGAAACATAAGGTTGGAGTATAAATTCTTCAACACATTGAAAAATAAGAAAACTAGGTGTTTGTCTTTCCTTAATAAGTTTGAAAAAAAAAAACTAAAAAACTGAAAAAGGAAAATAAAAGGAGATTTCATATGTTTTAAAGAGGAATGTCGCTAAAATTTCAAAGAATATTCGAGTAATGAAAGTTATGACTATGAATAATTTAGGTAAAAATGAGTGCAGTAGTAAAGAAAGAAAAATCCCTAAGAAAAATTCAATATACTGAAATATTGGTATATATTTCAAATCAGGAGGAACTGATAATTTCAAAAACAGAGGGTAGATTAATAATGTGACCCCAGTACAATAGAAATTTTAGAAAAGTATCATAGATGTCCTTAGATAGGACATACTTGGAACTCAAATAAATTTCAAGAATTAAAGTAGAACATGTTTGACTTGGTATAAGGAAAGAGTAATGACAATCCTATGTGGAAAATGTTGATAAGAGACAATGAGACCTAAGTATCAGACCAATATTTTTAATACTATTCCTATACCCAAATGTAAATAGGAAGTTGGTTGGATAAGAAAAAATTGAAATGGGTTGACTTAGAAACTGGTTGACTTAGAAACCGACATTCATAAAAGTAGTCAATGTATATAAGACCGAAATGGAAAACTGATATAAAGTTTCAAGATGTAAAGTATTAACTGATACACTTGATAATGTAAATTTCAAGTGGAATTGGAATATGTGCTATAGAAAAACCAATATTAGGTTGAAATTGAGCATGGTTATCACCATCTGAATCGATTTAGAAAATCATTCAATTATTAAGTACATGAAGTGCATGTATGAACTGGGAAAAAGGGATAGAACCTTAAGCAGAACCACTACATATGAAAAAATTGTTTTTCTAAATTCATTAGCTTCTAATGAATAGGTGTTTGTTTTGTGGAGCAAAGTGTATTAGGAATTCAAATGATACCATGTGTTCATGAGGAGGAAGTCTCGCCGAAATACATGGAATGATAAGTAGTTGTGCTAAAATTGCACTATACTACTATGAACCCTGAAGGGTTTTGCTAACAAGTGAATTTATTGAAAACTATTAAAGTTAAGAATGTTATCATGATTATTTCTTATCAATATATATATGTTACTACTCATATGAATTGATATGAACTGTGGATAGGTGGAAACATGAATAAAATATCCTTCCACATATACTTCTTATAAAGAAGCAGGAAGAAAATCAAAATCCAGAGTATAATAGTGAGCAGAGTAAAGGTAGGGGAATGTACTTGTACTTTGAAGAAATCGCTGGGATCTACAGGATAATATGTTCCCCTCTGTTCACATCATTCTTGAATGAGTGATTTCAGCATTCTAACTTTACTTTTTTTTTTATATAATCTCCTCTAGCGTTTCTATTCTCATAAAATATTGAGAATACACTGATATTCGGCATATTAGTGATAGAACATCTTCCATGTATACATATACTAAATATTCTCTCATATGTCTACAAGCAATGCACCCCACCTATATTCCTATATACATATCCATGGTTCATATGGATATACATCCACTCCAATAACCTCTCCTAGCCCCTCATGCATTTAACTTTGATATTTGTGAATTCTCTATATACTGCATACATATATTGGTGTATCCACATATATATGGGGTTAATGTTCGTAATACACATATATATATATATTCATCACATATACTATTTGTATATATATCTTTTGGCACTATCCCTTTAAAGAGCATATGTATAGCACTTTATAGTATATATAATATATATGGGTCCAAAGCTTTTTATATAACAAATCTTGCATATATATAACAAATCATTGGCAATATGTAACTCAAAGAACGTATATCTACATTTCGCATCTATATAATTATACATATGTCATATATTCGTCCAGCCCTTGTGTATCATGTAGTGAAAGTGACATTTTATATTGCACGTTTTTAAAATGCCCCCCATTATTGTTTTGTATGGGTATCTGTCGCAGGGGTGTAACCTAATGATATATGCACATGTATACCAACGTTGGAGCAACTCATTTGGCGGTCGTGGGTAATATTCATTACCAACCTCATTATGTATCTTACCGCGCGATTTCCTCCTACCCGACTGCGCCAGCTGATAATTAAGGTGGAGCTATGATAAATCATCATGGTAGCATGCGATACATCCCGTGTACTCCATTCGACCGACGCGTGGGAATTTGACCGCCATGGAATTCTGTTGTTTCCACTACTGAATTTATTTGTTGATACGTGATTAAACCAAACAGGGTTTTGGTATTATTATTCACTCTTTACTTATTCCGCAGAATTTTCATGGTTCGACGAGGATAACTCCGATGCGTATTGCAACAGACTGCTCTCGTCTTTGAACCCAGTACCACGCGTCGGGTTTCCATATGTAAGTACTTCTTGATAGTACTGGTTATGTTTGTGTATAGCCGCCTCACGCTAGGCTCTAGTCGACAGGTGGATTTTGACTAGACATTCTGACGGTTATAGGTTCTGAAAGCGCAGAGCTTCCGTTCAATCACCCTCGGGTTTTGCTGAGGTTCTCGGGCAGAGAAATTAGGGTTCCGGGAGTGCTTTAACTTGGAGTCTCTGTTATCGAACTATTTACCAGAGGGTTCAGGTTCGGTCTTGCTGAAAAGATTCAGATCTAAAATTTTCTCTGATCTTTTCGCCTTATATTACTTTCGCCTGAAAAATCGTCCCATTGCTTTCTATTGTTCTTTGTTGTTGTTTGTTTTTGATACTCAGTACTAAATCTGCTAAATAGATTGCGCAGAGAGAGACTGTAGATTGGTGTAGCAATCGGTCTCCTCGTGACAGAGCGCTAGCCGGTCCTTTTTGGCCGCGTTCTAGTTTTGTTTTCTGCGTTCGGTTTAGTGTATTTGGGTTCTTTGGAAATACACCTCAGTGTTTATTACATTTTTTTTTTTTTTTATGTGGCCACTATCAAACTCAGATATATTTCTATGCGGCCATTCCTGTTACGTGTTTTTTTTTTCTTCTGCTATTCTTCAGGTTCCTCAGGTATATGTTAACCTCGTTCTAGATTTAAGCCGATATATTTATGTTAAATAGCTGGGTCGTGTTGATTTGTCGATATCTAACTACACCCGTAGCTTTCCGCTCTGTCTACTGGCAGTATTATTACTGTTTCATACGAGGTAGGATGCCGAAGGTGTGATATCGGTCGTCCTCCTCTCTGAACAACATCTCCACGTTTTTTTTTCTATGATTTTTCCTGAGGATAGCATGCCCTCCGCGCGTGGATCATGATATGCTGAATTTGAGAGGGTTACTACACACCTCAGACATACAAAGATCTGTTACTTAGGTTGCATGCAGGTCCACACTAGCCGAAATCAGGTTGTCGACTATTACTGTGGATGTATTGTTTCATAGTTTGATTTCTATATCGCTTTACCGGGAGATGTCGCAGCCTTCCTTATATTGGCTTGACCGAGAACCTTTTATTTTGTTATTGATGTCCTTTCTGCAGTTCCGCAGTAACGATAATCGAACACAATGCATTCGAACTCGTTACCACTTGTGGAGAAAGCCTTACGGCTAACCTTTCTCTGAGCCGATATTAACCGGGGCTATGGTTTTTCCTGTTTTATTTCTCTATCCGTATTTCAATAGGGTTTCAACGAGCTAGGGTTAGCTCTCAGTATGAAGTTGCACGTTAAAATCTAACCGCGCTAACGTAGATTGGCTACCTGTTTGTTTCAATTTAGCGAACGGGATTATTTATATACTTCATGTTAGCATCTTGGCGTTGGGTCGCTACTTATTGTTTTTTTTATATCTAGTTCGCAGTTATATGATTGGCAGTTAAAAAAATTCGCATTTATAACTCTGGTTTGACCTTGGCCTTATTTATATACAAATATTAACCCTAAGGTCGAACGAGCTATTGTCTAGCTCTCGGCGCCATCAAGGTTATTTAATTGTTATTTTATTTTCAAACCAATATCTTTATCATGACCCTAGGTTGGGGTTATGCCTTCGCTTTTCATTCGCTTATATATCAGAGTTTAAAAGTAGATGTAAAGATCATATGCGCATTCAAATGTTTTAATACCATTTCACTTTTATATATAGTTGGTGTTAGGCCTATATGAGTATTCAATTGTGCTTGAATGAAGGTGCTTAGCTCTAAATGAAATCCTTGGGTATGGTAATGGATTCAAAGGCTCAAGATAGATGTAGATTTATTTTGTGGTGTAATGAGAATACAAAATACATTCTAGAGTCCTTACTCATAAGTTCTATTTTTCTTTTGAAGTACACCTTTATGGATTCAATAATGCTTGGCTAGAGAACCTTAATTATCAATTCAATCCTTTGCTATGATAATTATTTTTCTATGTTACAGTTTTGTCAAGGAGTAAGAATATATTTTAGATATGAAATCCACACCCATATAAATGATAGCATGCTCATCTAGAATATAATTACTCTTTTTCCAGCATCATTATAATTGTTAGAATGCTCATATATGCAGTCTATAAATGTTATAAGTGTTAGAATGCTCATATTTGCAATTTAAAATCTAATATCTTGCTTTCGTCCTTTCTGCTACATACCATGTATATATTTCAGTGATACTATAATGTTTCTCTAGCATACACATAAGCATATCATATCATCATTGTGTCTACAGGAAACATAACAAAAAAATTAATCATCTGTAGAGGCCAAGTAACTTTAGATTTAAACCGACCTTGGTTTAGAGATTCTGGGGCTTCTACTCTATGGATTTGCTGGTCTACAACTAGACAGAATCTGAAAGGTGAATACCTAAGGATAGATTCTGTTAAATGTAGTACCAAATTCTTCATTGTCATAAAATAAAATTTTATATGTAGCCAATTCATACTGTAATAAGACATAGTAACAAGAATTTCAGAACATACCACAAAATCTGCAAAATGACCAACCTCCCAACCTTAGAGTCCTCTTTGTCTCCCAGGACTCACCCCTGAGCAGAGATCACCTCCTAGAACAGATCAACCTCTGATCTGCCTAGGAGCAGCTTATTTAAGCTCATAATTCCCCAAAGCATGTTTCTAATTCTGCGTCCAGAATAGCAGGATGCTTTCTTTCCTGTTTAGCCTAGGCTTCCCATCATGGGATTCTTTAAAGCTGCTTTAAGCTTTTCCTCAGCTTTTCCAGCTTTTTTCTCACCTCTTCCCAACTACTCCTCTTCATTGGGAAAATTTAGATTCCTCCTCAAATCTAAATTAATTTCTTTCAAGGATTTTTGAAAGATTTTTGGGGATTTGTTGCCTTATCCATCCTCATGGATTTGGCAAGTGATCTCAAATTCTCTTTTTTTGGTCAAAATGCACAATCATTTTATTTATTTCCTCAAATAAAATATGCAAATACATTCACACCATACTCATCCCTTGGGGTCCACCCCCTTAGGATTAAAGTTCAAATGTCTAACTTTAAAATTCAACACACAAACTGGGGGTGTTACATATTCCCCCTCTGAAAATAAACACCGTCCTCGGTGTTCTTATTCAACTACTAGAGTTCATTTAAACAAAAATGGATATCTCTCCATCATTTCAGCTTCCCTTTCCCAAGTGGCTTCTTCAGCAGTAAAGTGCTTCCACTGCACCTTTACTCTAACCACTGTTCTGTTTCTCAATTCAATTTCTTCCCGCTCCAATATTTGAAGCGGTTCTGGCAGAAACTCCCCTTCTGGTTCCACCTGTACAACATTCCGATCAACTATGTGAGAAGCATCATGCACATATCTTTTTAATAATGAAACATGAAACACATTATGCACTTTAACATGGGGTGGTAAGGCCAGCTTGTAAGCCACTGGTCCCACCCTTTCTAAAACTTCAAAAGGCCCACAATATCTAGGTGCAAGTTTTGCACAACTTCCAGCATAAAGTGTACTCTTTTTGGGTTTGATGCGTAAATACACATGATCTCCCACTTTGAATTCTCAGTGCACTCTTTTCTTATCCGCATAACTTTTCTGGCGATCTTGCGCTGTCTTGATATTTCTTTGTATTTGTTTTACAATTCTTTCCATCTCTTGTAGTGCATCTGGTCCCAGTACACGTATAAGCCATTCAGCTAGATCTGAGATACTCTTCCCACTTCGATGGCCTATCCATCACATACATTCTCAGCATATCTTCTAATATTTGATTTGTCCTTTCTGATTGCCCATCAGTTTGAGGGTGATAGGCAGTACTAAAGTTCAGCTTAGTACCCATCCCTCCAAACAATCCCTTCCAAAATGCTGCTGTAAACTTAGCATCTCGATCTGAGACAATTACTTTGGGAACTCCATGGAGCCTTACTATCTCCTTCAGGAAAACATTGGCTACTTGAGCTGTTCCGAAAGTAGATTTCACTGGTATAAAGTGAGCAGCTTTTGTGAGAGTGTCTACTACTACCATCACAGAATCATGTTGATATTTAGTCTTGGGTAATCCTGTTATAAAATCCATGGAAATTGTGTCCCATTTCCATTCTACAATTGGCAGGGGATTTAAAAGCCCTGCTGGGTGTTGGTGTTCAACTTTGACCAGTTGACATTCCATACACCTACTTAGATACTCTGCCACATCTCTCTTCATTCCTGGCCAGAACAACTTCTTCTTCAAGGCTGTTAACATCTTTTGATATCCAGGATGTCCTGCATAGGGCTGTTTATGATATTCATCTAGAATTTCTCTTTTCAATGACTCTATATTTGGAATATACAACCTGTTTTTGTAATAGAGCAGCCCTTGTGGGTTTTTAGTGTAATCTGTTTTATCCCTTGTCTGTAATTTCACCAAGAGTGCTTCATAGTTGGGATCTTGAGTTGCTGCTTTTTCCACCAATTCCTCTATCTCCATCTGGGCACTACTCCCAATGCTGTTTAAATGTTGACAAGCATTTCTACTTAAGGCATCAGCAACTTTATTTTCTTTTCCCTTGATATGTTTTATGTCCATATCAAATTCACTTAGAAAAGACAGCCATCTGGCTTGTCTTGCATTCAGGTCAGTTTGGGAAAAAAAATATTTGAGGCTGATATGATCAGTCATAAATGTGAACTTCTTCCCCAGCAGATAGTGCCTCCACATTTTTAAAGCATGAATAACAGCTGTAAACTCCAAATCATATGCACTATAATTCTGTTCATGTACTTTCAGTTTCCTAGATTCATAGGCAATGACTGAATTTTCCTGTAACAGGACTCCTCCCAGCCCTTCTCTACAAGCATATGTACATACAACAAACTCTTTATCAGGATCAAAAATTTTTAATATAGGGGCTGAAATAAGTTTTTGTTTCAATTGTTCGAAACTGTTTTGACATTTCTCAGTCCACACGAACTTAACACCCTTCATTTGTAATGAGGTTATGGGATTTGCTATAGCAGAAAATCTCTCCACAAATCTGCGATAATAGCCTGCAATTCCCATAAATGATCTTACTGCTGAGACATCAGGGGGAACTGGCCACTCTTTGATAGCTTTTATCTTTTCAGGGTCAACTGCCAACCCTTTTTCAGAAATTATATGACCCAGATATTGAATTTTATCTTTATAAAATTCACATTTGCTGAACTTGGCATATAGCTGGTTTTCTTTTAAAGTCTGCAACACTATTCTCGGATGTTCCTTATGTTCATTTTCATTTTTAGAATAGACTAAGATATCATCTATAAACACAAGAACAAATTTGTCCAAATACTTATTCAACACACTATTCATCAGACACATAAAGGTGGCAGGGGCATTCGTCAAACCAAAAGGTAGGACTACAAATTCGTAATGCCCATACCTGGTTCGAAATGTTGTTTTGCTGATGTCTTCTTCTTTAATTCTGAGCTGGTGATACCCAGTCCTTAGGTCTATCTTGGAAAAGACTGAAGCTCCTCTCACTTGATCAAAAAGATCATCAATTCTAGGAAGTGGATATCTATTCTTAATGGTCAACTTGTTCGGTTGACGATAGTCAATGCACATCCTAAAAGTTCCATCTTTATTTTTCACAAATAAAACCGGGGCTCCCCAAGGAGACACACTTGGTCTGATATACCCTTTATCTAACAATTCCTGTAATTGCATTTTCAGTTCCATTAGTTCAGGAGGGCTCATTCGATAAGGTGCTCGGGAAACAGGTGTTGCTCCTGGTACTAGATCGATTGAAAAATCAATCTCTCTTTTGGGGGGAAGATGAGGGATTTCCTTGGGAAAGACTTCTTTAAATTCTCTAATGACTGGTATAGCATCCAGTAACTCTTCCTCAGTTTGCGGTTCTATTTCTTCTACATGCACTGCATAGACTTGGTATCCTTTTCTAGCTGTTATTTTTAACTGTAAAGCTGATATTTGTCTTATTGAAATGGATTTTGGTTTCCCTCTTAGTGTAAAAGGTTTCCCTTCCTCATCTACACAATGCAGGGTTTTATCCCAGCAGTTCATCAAGGCTTTCTTCTTTTCCAGCCAATCCATTCCTATCAGGAGATCATAGGATCCTAATGGCAACATGTTCAAATTTACTTCTGTTGCAAAGCCATTTAATTGTATTGCTGTTTTAGGCAGTTTATGGGTGACTTTTCTCTTAGTTCCAGTGGCCAGCTGTACTAACCATGACTGCTGAAATTTTTCAGGTTTAATTTTACATTTTTCTACAATTCCAGGACTAATGTAACTCAAAGAAGCACCTGGATCAATCAAAACAGTAACAGGTAGGTCAGAAATCTTACCCTCCATTTCCACCATGGTTTCTTGATGTTCTGCTTGCCGATTTTCCAGGGCTGCACTGATGGTTGGTATGTTTCTGGCTATGTCATTGACTATTGTTACCTCTCGCTCTCTGCTGATCATATGAATATTTCGATGGGGGCAGTCCCTCATCATATGGGGTTCTCCACAGCCCCAACATTTCAGAGGTTCCTTCATTCTGACTGTCCCTTCCTTTTTATTGTTCCCTTCTACTGGTTTTGAAACCACTTGGGACTGAGCAGTTTGACTTTCTTTTGGTTTGCTGAAATTTTTCCTTTGATGATCTCTACCAAAATTCCTTAAATATGCTGGTTTTGGTCTCTTTCCTTTGAACTCACCCTTGTTCATCCAGCCCTTCCCTTGTTCAGCTTTACCTTTAAACTGCTGATAGCATAATCTTGCTTTTCTAACAGCTTCATCCATGGTCTTTGGGTTGTCAAACTCAATTTTCTCCTTGTAAACAGTAGGCAAACAATTTAAAAACCTTTGCACTTTTGCCTTTTCTTCCCTAATGTAAGGAACATACCTCAGTAAATTAGTAAAATTAGTGACAAACTCATCAATAGTGAGCTGCCCTAGCCTAAGTTCATGGAATTCTTTTGCTTTATCGTCATAATAACGTTCATTCAAATAACGACTTTTGAACTTAGTCTGAAAATCTTCCCAAGTAACTGTCTTTTCATCAATGGCATGCACCATTTTTGTCTCTTCCCACCAGTGTGTAGCTTTTCCTTGTAGCTGGTACACAGCTAATCTAGCCTTCAGATTGCTCTCATATTCATAGACTTGGAAATACTTGATCATGTTCAGCAACCAAGCTTCAGCATCCTCCTCCTTCTCCCCATCATAGGAGGGAGGTTTGATCTTCCTAAATTCTCCCTGCAACTCTCTTTTCTGCTTATGTTGATTCCTAGCTGCATCCTCATCCTCGGATTCATCCATCTTTCTTTTTCCAGAACCTTCGCCTTCCTGGCTGTTCCGAGAAGTTAGCTCTCTGATGAGCTTTTCCTGCTCCTTACTGGCTGATGACAACATGTCGTTTTGGCTTCTTAATTCAGCCAACTCTTGTTGCATCCTGTGCAACATAGCCAGTACCGGGGCATTGGGATCTGGAGTAGCAAACTCATCCCGCAGATCCACATAAATCCCTTCACCTTCAGCCATTTTAACTGTACACACTTACAACATAGATTAGCAAAGTTTATAACTTCAGAAAAAAAACAAAATATGTAATAAGCAGTGAGCACAAAACGACAACCCAATTTGTTGTAACTAGTGCTCCGATACCATTTGTAACACCTCCAGTTTTAGGAAATTTTTTTTTTTTTCAATACACTGATGCTTCCCCTCTATTCACATGATTCTTGAATGAGTGATTTCAGCATTCTAACTTTACTTTTTTTTTATATATAATCTCCTCTAGCGTTTCTATTCTCATAAAATATTGAGAATACACTGATATTCAGCATATTAGTGATAGAATATCTTCCATGTGTACATATACTAAATATTCTCTTCTATGTCTAAAAGCAATGCACCCCACCTATATTCATATATATATATCCATGGTTCACCTGGATATACCTCCACTTCAATAACCTCTCCTAGCCCCTCATGCATTTCAACTTTGATATTTGTGAATTCTCTATATACTGCATACCTATATTGGTGTATCCACATATATATGGGGTTAATGTTCGTAATACACACACACATATATATATATATATTCATCACATATACTATTTGTATATATATCCTTTGGCACTATCCCTTTAAAGAACATATGTATAGCACTTTATAGTATATATAATATATATGGGTCCAAAGCTTTTTATATAACCAATCTTTCATATATATGTATAAAAAATCTTTTTATATATAACAAATCTTGCATATATAACAAATCATTGGCAATATGTAACTCAAAGAACGTATATCTACATTTCGCATCTATACTCATACATATGTCATATATTCGTCCAGCCCTGGTGTATCATGTAGTGAAAGTGACATTTTATATTGCACGTTATTAAAATGCCCCCATTATTGTTTTGTATGGGTATCTTTCGCAGGGGTGTAACCTAATGATATATGCACATGTATACCAACGTTGGAGAAACTCATTTGGCGGTCGTGGGTAATATTCATTACCAACCTCGTTATGTCTCTTACCGCGCGATTACCTCCTACCCGACTGCGCCAGCTGATAATTAAGGTGGAGCTATGATAAATCATCATGATAGCATTCGATACATCCCGTATACTCCATTCGACAGACGCGTGGGAATGTGACCGCCATGGGATTCTGTGGTTTCCACTACTGAATTTATTTTTTAATACGTGATTAAACCAAACAGGATTTTGGTATTATTATTCACTCTTTAATTATTCCGCAGACTTTTCATGGTTCGACGCGGATAACTCCGATGCATATTGCAACAGACTGCTCTCGTCTTTGAACCCAGTACCACGCGTCGTGTTTCCATCTGTAAGTACATCGTGATAGTACTGGTTATGTTTGCATATAGCCGCCTCACGCCAGGCTCTAGTCGACAGGGGATTTTGACTAGACATTCTGACGGTTATGGGTTCTGAAAGCGCCGAGCTTCCGTTCAATCACCCTCGGGTTTTGCTGAGGTTCTCGGGCAGAGAAATTAGGGTTCCGGGAGCGCTTTAACTTGGAGTCTTTGTTATCAAACTATTTACCAGAGGGTTCAGGTTCGTTCTTGCTGAAAAGATTCAGATCTAACATTTTCTCTGATCTTTTCGCCTTATATTACTTTCGCCTGTAAAATCGTCCCATTGCTTTCTATTGTTCTTTGTTGTTGTTTTTTTTTGATACTCAGTACTAAATATGCTAAATATATTGCGCAGAGAGACTGTAGATTGGTGTAGCAATCGGTCTCCTCGTGACAGAGCTCTAGCCGGTCCTTTTTTGGCCGCGTTCTAGTTTTGTTTTCTGCGTTCTAGTTTTGTTTTCTGCGTTCGGTTCAGTGTATTTGGGTTCTTTGGAAATACACCTCAGTGTTTATTACATTTTTTTTTTTATGTGGCCACTGTCAAACTCAGATGCATTTCTATGCGGCCATTCCTATTACGGGTTTTTTTTTTTGTTATTCTTCAGGTTCCTCAGGTATATGTTAACCTCGTTCTAGATTTAAGCCTGTATATTTATGTTAAATAGCTGGGTCGTGTTGATTCATCGATATCTAAGTACACCCGTAGCTTTCTGCTCTGTCTACTGGCAGTATTATTACTGTTTCATACGAGGTAGGATGCCGAAGGTGTGATATCGGTCGTCCTCCTCTCTGAACAACATATCCACACTTTTCTTTCTATGATTTTTTCCTGAGGATAGCATACCCTCCGCGTGTGGATCATGATACACTGAATTTGAGAGGGTTACTACACACCTCAGACATAGAAAGATCTGTTACTTAGGTTGCATGCAGGTCCACACTAGCCGAAATCAGGTTGTCGACTATTACTGTGGATGTATTGTTTCATAGTTTGATTTCTATATCACTTTACCGGGAGATGCCGCAGCCTTCCTTATATTGGCTTGACCGAGAAGCTTTTATTGTGTTATTGATGTCCTTTCTGCAGTTCCGCAGTAACGATAATCGAACACAATGCATTCGAACTCGTTACCACTTGTGGAGAAAGCCTTACGGCTAACCTTTCTCTGAACCGATATTAACTTGGGGCTATGGTTTTTCCTGTTTTATTTCTCTGTCCGTATTGCAATAGGGTTTCAACGAGCTAGGGTTAACTCTCAGTATGAAGGTGCACATTAAAAGCTAACCTCGCTAATGTATGTTGGTTACATGTTTGTTTCAATTAGCGAACGGGATTATTTATATACTTCATGTTAGTATCTTTGCGTTGGGTCGCCCCTATTTGTCATTACATAATTCGCATTTATAACTCTTGTTTGACCTTTGCTTTGTTTGTATACATGTATTAAACATCAGGTCGAACGAGCTATTGTCTAGCTCTCGGCGCCATCAAGATTATTTATTTGTTAGTTTATTTTCAAACCAATATCTTTATCATGACCCTAGGTTGGGGTTATGCCTTCGCTTTTTATTCACTTATATATCCGAGTTAAAAGTAGATGTAAAGATCATATGTGCATTCAATTGTTTTAATACTATTTCACTTTTATATATAGTTGGTGTTAGGCCTATATACGTATTCCATTGTGCTTGAATGAAGGTGCTTAGCTCTAAATGAAATCCTTGGGTATGGTAATGGATTCAAAGACTCAAGATAGGTGTAGATTTATTTTGTGGTTTAATGATAATACAAAATACATTCGAGAGTCCTTACTCAATTTCTATTTCTCTTTTGAAGTACACCTTTATGTAATCAATAATGCTTGGCTAGAGGACCTTAATTATCAATTCCATCGTTTGCTATGATAATTATTTTTCTATGTTACAGTTTTGTCAAGGAGTAGGAATATATTTTAGATATGATATCCATACCCTTATAAATGATATCATGCTGATCTAGGATATAATTACTCTTTTTCCAGCACCATTATAATTGTTAGAATGCTCATGTATGCAGTCTATAAATGTTATAAGTGTTAGAATGTTTATATTTGCAATTTATACTCTAATATCTTGCTTTCTTCCTTTCTGCTACATACCATGTACATATTTCAGTACTCCTATAATGTTTCTCTAGCATACACATAAGCATCTCAATATCATTTTTATGTCTACAGGAACACAACAAAAATTTATCATCTGTAGAGGCCAAGTAACCCGAGTAGAACCAGCCAGTAGTTTAGAATCTTAGGAGTTTCTACTCACATGGATTTCTTTGGTTTTACCTTCATGAAATGCGAAAGGTGATTACCTTAAGATGGATTACGGTAAATGTAATACCAAAATTTCTCATTGGCATTAAAATTAAATTTTATATGTAACCAATTCATGCGCTAATAAGACATAGAAACAGGCTGAGAACATACCAAAATACGCAAATGACCAGACCTCCCAACCATAGAATCCTCTTTATCTCCCGGGATTCACCCCCGAGCAGAGATCACCTCCCAGCACAGATCAACCACTAATCTGTCTAGGATCAGCTTATTTAAGCTCATACCCCAAAGCATGTTTCTAATTCTGCGTCCCGAATAGCAGGATGCTTTCTTTCCTGTTTAGCCTAGGCTTCCCCTCTTGGGGTTCCTTAAAGCTGCTTTAAGCTTTTCCTCAGCTTTTCCAGCTTTTCCCACCTCTTCCCAACTACTCCTCTTTATTTGGAAATTTAGATTCCTCCTCAAATCCTAAATAAATTTCTTTCAAGGATTTTTGAAAGATTTTTGAGGATTTGTTGCCTTATCCATCCTCATGGATTTGGCAAGTGATCTCTAATTCTCTTTTTTGGTCAAAATGCACAATCATTTTATTTATTTCCTCAAATAAAATATGCAAATACATTCACACCATACTCATCCCTTGAGGTCCACCCCCTTAGGATTAAAGTTCAAATGTCTAACTTTAAAAATTCAACACCTGAGAATTGGGGGTGTTACATTAAAGGAGGAATATTCATCCAGAGTTGAGGAAACAACATCAAGATTTGTAACACTGAGGATGGTGTTCTTTTTTGGAGGTGGAATATGTAATGTCCCTAATTTTCTTCTTTTAAAAATAAGTAGTCAAAGGCTCTAAGTGTCAAGTGGACCCCAGCGAAAATAATTATTGTTAATACATTTTATTAATTTAAATTAATAAAATTAAAAAGGAATATATGGTGAAAATACTAGATAATGATTAGATATCAGGGATCCAAATCCATGACGATGTATAAGGATCATAAGACTTTCCGAGTTCTCCAAAAATCCTTGGAGGAAATAAATTAAATATAGAAATTTAGATTGGAGATAAAAATATAAAAAGATATCCTAGTAAAGAGGAAATTACTGGGAAGAGGTGGAATAAAGATAGAAAGAGGAAAATCTAGATTTAAAGTACTTTTGTGGAATAAAAAAAAGGAAAGCCTAGGCACATTCGAAAGCAACATCCTGATTTAACTGGATAGAGTTAAGGGAAACAAGATAATGGGAAAGCAAGATTAAATAAGTAGATTTAGGATAAACGAGGGGTTGTCTATGACTAGAGGATTTGATCTCTGCTCCGAGGAGAGCTATGGAGAAAGAGATCAAAGGTTGGGTGGAACCTGGTCTACCTTAAGTGGTATGCGACAATTAATTTAATTTTAATTTAGAAGTTTAGTATTGCCATGCTTATTATGTTATTATGATAAAGAAAAAGTGTAGACATGCATTGGGTAAGGATTTTCCAGAGTTGTGTTGTACATTTAACATAATATTATAATGAAAATAGTGATCCTCTATATCGTTATACAAAAACAGAGTCTGACGAGTACCAAATTTTAGAATCTCTAAACGTGGGTGGAGGTTTAGATCTGAATTTAGGTGACTTTCAAAAAATTGTTATTGAATAAAATTTCTATTATAGTATTATTTTACAAACCAGTAACTTCAATTAAGAATCTAATATATAATAGAATTAAGTATGCATGACAAACAATACTTGCATATTTTAGTGAATAATATTTCTATGATGTAGCATAAATTGGGGAAATAAATTATTAACTGATAAATACTATACAGAAAAGGAAATATATGTGTTTCATATGAATATGGAAATTTGTAGTATAAGTGAAATAATGACTGCAAATAAACTACTATATAGAAGTTACAACATACTTTCAGTAAAAGAAAAAAAAATTTCTTTCCATATAGTACATAGCTACATCATTAAAAATGGTTAAGTCCATAGAGTTATACATTAAATAAAATCTTTCTATCAGCAAAGAAGGCCCTCTGATGAAGAAACATAAACTCATTGTAGTTGGAAGAAGTTACTTATTAGTAGAAAGGATTTATATAGGTGCAATATTTACATCCTAATCAGGCACAGCCATAATCCATAATGGGTATAATAAAAGTTACAACAGGAGAACTATGTCCCTTTTTAATAAATTGTAAAAGTTCTTGAGAATTTATGTAGAGATTTCACGTGAGGAACTCTGAAGTATAATTGTGAACCAACATGAGGGGGAGGAGAACATAATTAGACTTAGATGTGAAATAATATTAATAGTATGCCAGCAAGGTAAGAGTCGAAAACATACCTGTATCAAACGAGAATTATGAGTAAATTTTGGGATCATATTGTTAAAATTAATAATCAATGTTAAAAATCAAACGAAGAGAAGAGATTTACCTTGTGAACACCGAAGGAGCATCCGACCTATAATTATTAGAGGAAATTAATTATTATAGTAAACAATTATTTCCTACAGGTTACTAATGAGTAACGAGGACCAGTATACTATCGAAATTACAGTTTTTTTTTTTTCTAAATAAGACTAAATCTATTAAGAAAAAACCATATAGCACAATCAGAGCTTTGCCAGAAGGCAAAGTAAAGAAACAAGGGAGCCAGAAATGATAGATATCAACCTCGGCTCCTACAAGCAACCTAGTGCAAGCAGAAAGTAACAAGGAGAACTGAAAGCATAAAGCAAGACAAAGGCGTCTATCCAGAGTGAGTAGGAACCTCCAAACGACATTTTTTTTCACTTTTTTTTTTGCTGACTTTAACCCATCCATTGTGATCTGACTGGACAGGAACCAATTGTTGAAAATTCTGTTCTGAAGGAGGAGCCTCCTTATCTGAATTAGAGGAAGAGGGAGTATGTTAACGTTTCTGCGATATTTTCAATTCTGAAGGATCCGTTGGGCTGGCCGAGGGGGGGTCCTTTACCTTCTCATCATTTTCTTCATTCGCATCTTTTTCCTCCTCGTCTGAGATTAAGGAATCAATGTCGTCCATGGGAGGTGGATCACATGACTTCCAGCTCTTCAATTTGGATTTCCCTTTTTTATTCTTTATTTTGTCAAGGAATGTGGCACATGAGTTTTGGAGATGTCCCATCTGATGCCAGTGATTAGACCGGAAGGTGGTGTTCTCATAGTCCAAGGTTTGGGTCTAATGGAAGTCTCCAATTTTGAGACTTATCTTGTTAGGTAGCCCATTACTGATATCTATTTCTGCACAAATTCTGCCAAATGTGTATATTCATTTCTCCCCCCTTGAGGTGTATGTGGCCAGGAAGTGGCCTAGAGTGTTCCCAATTCCTTGGAAGATTGTGAAGTGCCAAAGGTGCGCAGGTATATTTGGAAGCCTGACCCAAATGGGAAGTCTGGTGATGACAACAATGGAAGGGTCAAAATCTAGAAACCAAGGAGTAAGGAAGAGCCCTGCTAATCCCCAGAACCAAGGCCTTCTGTTAATGCCTTTTGATAGTCTTCATTGAAAACAAAGGCCACAATGAAGAACCCTTTCGAGAAAAATAAGAACTTGCAGTTGTTGGTCCAGTTAGAATGGATCCATTGATAGAGATCTGTAATTCGAGGCCATAGTCAATTGAACCTGCAAATGAAAGCCTTTTCCGCAAATGTCTAAAATTGGTCCTCCAAAGTTGGATGGGAGATCTCAATGGAAGGGGTTTCCTCCCTTTTGTCCACTAGGAAAGGCTTGGGAGCCTCAACTGGTTGAGCAGCTCTCTTAGATGGATGCGAATGAACTGCATCCTTGTAGGAGAAGGAAGGAGCCGAGGAGGATTGCCTAGTAGCTCCTCCTCTCAAACGAAGGGAGAGCATAACTGAAGCATATTTTTTGATATTGTAATGAGATAGGGGTAGATAATCTTCAATTTTTTTACCTCCGTAAAGAAGCTTCATGAGATTTGAGGGGATCCCCAATTTGAGTTCGAGATCTTGATGAATATCCTGCACCAGATTCGTGGCTCGTACCCAGAGCAGTTTTGTTCCACCAGATAGAAGAGAGATATGGATCTGGTAAGTGGAGGGTGAATGATCTGAAAGCTTCTGGTCTCCAATTCTAGCCAGCTTATGAACTGAGCAAATTCCTGGATTCCCCAAATCTAGAGGGATTTTAGCTTTGAGAGAAACTATGTAAATATTATCAGCAGTTGGACCAAACAGTGCTAAGTGTCCCAAGGCGGTGGTGGCCAGAAAGAGGATGTGGGCAACTCGTCGCATTCCCTGGCCTTTCTTGCTGAAAATGGAAGCGCGTCGCTGCAAATCAACGAGGGAAGCATTTGCGTCGGTGGCCTAAACAGAGATCTGGCGCTTATGATTCTGGTTGATGATGTCTTGAGGCCAAATCAAGCTCTTCATGCAGCTGTTGATGGCTCCAAGCTACAGATTTGAGGGAGGTGCGGCTGCAATCACAGATGTATCAATGGAAACGTAATGGTTTTCATACCCTTGGGAGATTGCATTCCACAGTAGGAATGGGCTCACCTGGCAATGGCAGAGGACTTCTTGATACCAATCGTAGAGAGACGCTGCTGCAGTAGCCACGACCACGGAGAACATTGTGACGGCTAGAGTTTTGGAGCAGAAAACCCTAAGCTTCTCCATATTTTCTATTGCACGTATTATCACCTTTGAACTATGTAAAAAGTAAAAATTACAGTTAAGTATTTAAAGGAATAACAAATTCCTAATGGATGAGAAATATATAGAAGTTAACATAAATGTCGTAAGGATTATAACTGGAGAATGTATTGCAATAATATAGGTAAGTGAGTGACATAAACGAAAACCTCATCTTATTCTGAAGAATACATTCAAAATAAAATTTAAGTGAAATTATGGAAAGAGAGGAAACAATTATCCTCGCAAAGGAGGTATAAGGCCTCAACAATTTTGATGTAGTACGAAACCTCTGATTTGTGGAAATCACACCAAGAATATTTCAACGAGAAGAGATATTGAAAGGTAACGTGAATGAAAGTAGCGAAACTCTAAAAACATACCTCGAGAAATGATTGGTACCAAATAGCGAAAAACAACTAAGTCGAAAACTGGAAACCAAAAATCCATTAATTCCCGGAGTCAGCTATAATGGACGAAAAAATGGATGTTAGGATTTTTTATTTAGATAAAAACCGTAATCGAACTAGTTGACAGTAAGACGAAATTATTCTCATAAGACAATTCTTAGAAATCCAAGTGAGGAAAACTGCATGAGACAACAAGAGAGTTTGATAATCTAACAAAATTACAGGTCAAGGAGGTCATGGGGAAAACTTACCTGGAGCAAAGACTACGCGGAAAAAAGAGGTGGGATGGGTATTATGATCTCTAAGCTCCTCTGCAACCTAAAGCCAACCATGAAAAGCAAGAGATATACTTATTTGAAAATGTCGAAAGGAATAAAAAATGCAGATGATAATATTAAGAAGTGCAAACCGAAATGAATGATAAATAAGTGAAATTGTCATGATAAAACCAGAATCAAATATAAGGTTTTACCTCAGTAGGAACATAAGAAGCTAACTTCTCCCAACTGAGGCATAGGGTGGGGGAAGCCAAAAAATAAAACAAAAAATGGACTAAAAATCTGTAACGGGAATGTGTAGTCTCATTATCTAGAGTTCTGTTATTATCAGTAGATAAGTTAGAATGAATTTCTATACGGGAATTCGTAAATTCCAAATCGCTAATGTCAATTCTAAGGAACAAAACCAAAATACCACTCACCTCGAAATAGGGATGAGGGGATTTCGTATGAAGACGAAACCTCCTTTCATTTGCTGGAATGAATCCCCTCTTCCAGAAGAATGAAGAAAATTCAAGGATGAAGTCGCCTACGAGCGTAACTTGATAATTTCAAGGCACACGCAAGAATTGGAATTGGCGAGAATTACCACGTTTGATTGTGAACTAGTAAACATAGCAGAGGTTGAGAGCGAGAGGCCACTCAGCTGAAATGTAGGGATAACAAATGATCCCCAAATGCAAATGAATATCAAAGCTCGAAAACCTAAACTCATAAAAATCCTTACCGTCCATGTGTAGTAGATCTAATGCGGAAGGAGAAATGCCACAGATTGCAAGGGTAAATCAACTCATATGGGCCATGTGAAACTGTACTGCTAATTTACCATTAGAAATCTCTAGGAAAATCAACCACCGAAAATTTTCTAAGCTCATACGGCGAAACCAGCGCTAAGATAAAACAATATTAAATGTAGCACCTCGTAAACTACAATGGTGAAGGAAACTCTGACAATGTGATGAATGTATAATATAAGTACTTAAATTTAAATACCTTATAACATTGGTAGTTCATACATTTGAAATTAACCTTTCTCATAGGGATATCCAAAGTCCCATTTAAACTTTGGAAAAGTGAATAAGTCGATGGAATGAAAGGGTTCATGTAGCACTAACTCGAAATTTTATGTCAAAGGTGCTTAGGATATGAGTTAAATAATTTAATGAACCTCTGTCAATGTTAAAACCAAACCATTATAAGGTTACGGTAATTTGAAATTCCAATAAAGGGAAGAATAATGTAATGACATATATATAGGGATAGTCCAATTTGTTAATAAGGGCTAACCCAAGGTTTAGGTGGTTGGGAACGTAGAGTTAGGATATCCATAAATAATTAAAAGTGACCTAGATGAATAATTAGGTGGGTAATGGTTAAAATTAGAGTTTAACTAGATACCTACAGGTTCCATGCACGAAAAGAGGGGATAAATTAAATCCTTCTAAAATATTGAAGTCCCAAAAAGGGGAGCATGCTATTATGATAAGTATAAATCTATGTAATAGAAAGAAGAGATCATGATGTATTTTGATATTAAAACTAAGTCAAATTATATTTTTATGCATATCTCTAAAGGTAGAGATAGTTCGGAGATTTTAACACAAGTAAATCCAATGTATACATGACTATAGAAGAAAGGGGTTGATAAGGTATATCAATCAAACATGTAGAAGGAAGGAGTGATAATAATTAAAAAGTGGGATTTTGACCTCAATGAATATATATAAACAGGTTATGAAATATTTACAGTGTAAGCTGGATGCTATATAATGCAAAGTGACGAATACGAGTCAATACATGATGTATGATTATTATGAGTACTATATAGAGATTTTTTTTTTTTTTTTTTTTTTATGAAAACGGAGACGTTACACCTAAATGGATAGAAGAAGTAATGGAATATTATTATTTTTTTTTCATTTGGAATACTACATTGAATGTGTTGGTAAAATGTGACAACCCTACCGTAATTCACAATTTAAAAAAAAAAATCTCATTGGGTCAAAATGTAAAGATAAAACCATACCATAATTACTTGGATATGGGGAGTTCACTAAAAAATAAACACTTATTATAAAAAAAAGGCACAATTTCATCTAAAAAACAATAGAATTTTCTGCATAACTATGGTGAAATCTGACATAAAGTTTAAAAAATATTCATTGCAACGGTAAAAATTTAGTATTTTGGGTACCCAAAAGGTTCTTGATGGTGATCTAACATTGAAAAATAATTTAAACACTCCCAAAATCAAATATTTTTGAAGAAATTTTCACCATATTTTTTTGAGAAATTTTCCATCTAGAAAAGCCAAAATAATTTAGATTAGAAAATATGAGGCAACATTTTTCATGCAATACATCTATCTAATTTCACTATATCATAACAACATCAATCCAATGTATGAAAATAAATTCCTATATCCAAAGATGATGATGACCAGATAGACAAAAGAAATCAAGAAATATACCTAAACAAAAGTGATAATAATGATTGTAAAAAAGGGATATGTTTATGCTCACCTAAATTGTTACAACATAAATCAGTTTACTTCCACTTTGAACATTAACCACTTTGAACATTAAAATGTTAATAACACCTACACATTTTACCTCAAATGTGAAACATACCTAGACATAGGAATATATTTTTTGTTGGTGAATATTCTATTTGAATAATTGTCTCTCATTAAACTAATGTGATAATAATAACTGTAATGATTTGGATATGTTGAACTGGATTGCTATAACTTAAATCACTTTAATTCCACTTTTAAACATTAGAATGTTAATAATGTGTATGATTTTTACCTTAAATGTGGAAATATACCTAGAAAAAGGAGTGTATTTTTCTATTGGTGAATATTCTAATCAAATAACTGTCTCTCATTATTCCTATGGTGATTTTAGAACTTAAAAAATCTAGGTTTTATACAAAGACAAGTTTCCTCACTATTGAGGATGCATAACTTTTGGATCTGTTAGTTTTCACTTCAGGGCTTGCAACATAGTCCGAATTTTTTTGAAAAGAAACGGGCCTAGATCATTTATTCTTGTGTATGTCCATCAAAAAAGTAAATAAAATATGTAACCCAAAATGTTACTATATGATTTGGATGATTCATAAAAATATTCGTTACAACTTTCAAACTTCATGATTTTGAGTACCCAAAGGTTCTTGATGGTGATCTACCATTAAAAAATAATTTAAACATTCTCGAAATCAAAAAAATTCGAAGAATTTTTTACCATATTCTCCTGAGATTTTTTGCATCCAAAAAAATCCATAATACTTTAGATGAGAAAACATGAGACAATGTTTTGCATGACGTTTTTCAAGCCACACATATATCTGACTTCACTATGCATAACAACATCAATCCAATGTATGAAAATAAAATCCTACATCCTAGAGATGATAATGGCCATATAGACAAAACAAATAAGGAAATATACCTAAACAAATGTGATAATAACGATTGTAACAAAGAGATATTTTTATGTTCACCTAGATTGTTATAACATAAATCACTATACTTTCACTTTTAAACATTAAAATTCTAATGGAACCTACACATTTTAACTCAAATGTGGAAAGATACCTAGACATAGAAATATATTTTTTTGTTGGTGAATATTCTAATCGAATAATTGTCTCTCAATTGTTTAATGTGATAATAATGACTATAATGATATGGATATGTTCACCTGGATTTATATAACATGAATCACTTTAATTCCACTTTTAAACATTAAAATTTAAAATTTAAAATAATGTCTATGTTTTATCAAAAATTTTACTATATGATTTGAATGCTTCATAGAGGAAAATACTTGGCATGTAGTTACATTCCTTTTGGTTACTTGTACATGTAGAGATGCAAACACTAGTGACAAGTAAAATCCTTGATATGTTCCTCCAATTTTGTATTATTTCTAAAAATATGAATTCATCTAATGTGTATATGTCAAATGGAAGAAAAAGCACAAGCTGGTTTCATTTGCATCAAATAGATGCATGGAGATAAAAGAGCTTCATATTACCACTAAATTATGGTAACTGGGAGAGTGTAAATGTTCTACAGCCGAAATGAGAAGATTGTCATATGGGTTTTGTAAAGCCCAAGGTTGTGAATCCAAAATAATGATTGCAACTAATTTTGGAAATTGTTGCATGCCATCCACCTTTATTTAACGCAAAAGCTTCTTTAGATTCAATCTCAAGTTATGAGATTAATACAGATGCATCCATGATTATGTACAAATGGTATTTCATCCTCGCTAGTTTGTAGACATCCAATTTAGGGAACCATCACAATTTTAGAATAAAATATGCATTTTGCGTTTGCAAATAATTATAAATATGTTATGATGTCAAACTAAAAATATTGATGTCACAAGTTAGCCATGTAGAGTTTTGAATTTTTAGAGTTAGTAGAGTTTATCGCTGACGTTGGAATAGACGGCATAAATGCTGAAATAAGACATGATTTTTTTTCTCCAAACCAGCTTTTACAAATTTTTTTTTTTAAATTATAATAAATTATACATTATTTATTTCTAAATTTTAATATTAGGTTTTATATAACTAAAATCTCAACTAATACTAATAATATGAATAATGAGTCTCAAAAAATAGTTTCCTTTTATTCCATAGTGAAAGGTGTACATATTTTCAATTTGTTTCAATGCCAAATTAACATTCCACCCTCAACTTATCCATTTTTTAGTCATAAAGTTCTAGTTAGTCTTATTATTTACATTAAATTTAACATATTTGTATGATGTCATTTCCTACAAATTTGTGTTATCCTTTACCAAATTAACATAAATAATATTTTATTTTTTATTTTTTATTTTAACATTTATTTTACCAATGATAAGATTCATGTTTGTACCAAAATAAGAATCCTTACAATTTTTACTTGCTTTTCACTTGCACTGGTACACTTTAGATAATAATAATATATTATGACAAAGAAGGAAAAGACATATGACTATTCTAGTTAAATTTGTGCCAAAAAAAATTTATCCTTCCACATAATAATGTGTATATCTCTATATCACCACCCCCCAAACATACACACTATCTCTTCATATATATGTGTGTGTGTGTGTGTGTTCCCTTCTACACTCCTCTCTCCCTTGTAACTCTCTCTCTATCTCCACATCTATCTCTCTATGTGTTTTTCTTTAATCGCTCCCTCTCACCCTCTAAATCAATATTTCTCTCCCTACCTCTCTCCTCTCTCTCAAGTATTGTCTCTCCTCCTTCCCCTCTCTCCATTTGTCTCCCACCTTAATCTATCCTTTCCCCTAATCTCTCTCCCTCAACCCTCCAACTTTGTCACTATATACCTCCCACTCTCCTTCTCTATATCTGCCACTTTCCCCATCCATCTTTGTGTCTCCCTACCAATCTCTCTCTCTCTTCCTCTTCTCTCCCTCTATCTCCCTTTTCCTTATATCTCTCTTCCATCCTATCATATCTCCTATCTATCTCTCTCTCTCCATATTTTTATTGTCACTCCTTCTCTCTGTACATGTCTATATATCTATGATTATATTTCCCTCTCTCTATCTCCCTCTCTCTCTCTCCATATGGTCAAGAATTGTTACTATTTGTGATAAATATATATATATACGATATAATATAATAATACTTATAATGGGGATTATTATTATTATTATTATTATTATTATATATTGAAATAATAATAATCAATAATATTTATTATTATACCAATAATAATATATAAATAAATTGTAAGGCCTAATCTATTTTTTTCATTTATATTAACATATTTCTTTCAAAATTGATTTCATCATTGAATATACCAATTTAATCATTTCCACATAAATGGCTTTCCCTCATTGATTTCAATCCTTGGATGACATTGCTCCATGCTTGAATTCATAACTTTGCAGTTTTAGAAAATCTCATTTTCGTACGAACACAAAGTAACAACCATATAATAATTTGCAACTTAATTGCAGGGAGTTCACTAAAAAATTATTTGGATTAAAAAACATGGGACTACTCATCTAATATTTTAACTATGATACTTTTCAATCCTTCTCACCTTTCCATCCTACTCCCATCTTGTAGATGATAAGCAATGCAAGACATCTATTAGATTTCACTGCAGCTTCACAACATAAATCTAATGTAAGAAAGTAAAATGCTAGAGATGATGAAATTTAAATGGACAAAAAAAATAATGGAATAAATTACTTTTTCTTTTCATTTGGCATACTACATTGAATCTGTGCCTAGAATGTGAAAACCTTACCGTAATTCAAAAATTCAGTTTAAAAAAACTCATTAGATCACGAAACAAAGAGACAACCATACCATAATTCCTTATTTGTGTAGATTTCACTAAAATAATCATCAAGAATGTCACAGTTTTGTTCAAAAAACAATATAATTTTCATGATTTTGAAAAAAAATGCCAAAAAGTTTCGAAAATAAAAAAATGATTTAAATACATATGCTCTGCTACGATTTTGAGAATGTGCTCTACTAGGGTTTGGAGAATATGTAGGTTACTGACAGCTTTAAAATTGAGGCAAAGGAGATTCGTTCTGCAATAGGTCTGAGTGACAAAATAGTAGCACCACCAGGGGGGGTGAGAGATCCGCTCCTATCGAAATGTAGCTACAGGAGAATATAACAAAAAACAATCAGGATCATAGGGAGTCGCTGACCCTAACCTAGGACTCGTTCTCGGTGCCCAATTCCAGTTCAATACTAGAGGAAAATGCCTCCCAAGAGCCACAAAGAAGCTATGCTTTGTCATTCCATCTAATAAATTAGAGCATTACCGAAGCTACCTGAAAGATTGTGCTTTAATATGTAAATTTATAGGCATCTTGCCAATCAAGAAGGATTTAATCAAATGGATTTACCAAAAATGGAAACCCAAAGGCCACATTCATCTTAAATTTGGGGTAAGAGGATTATTTACGATGATCTTTCCCAACCTCATTGTTAAGGAACAAATATTTGAAGCAGGACCATATTTCTATTACAATGCAGGGTTATTTGTGAGGAAATGGGAAGAATGTTATAACCTTGATCAAGAAAATTTTATTGTGGTAGTAGTATGGGTTAGGCTATTTTCCATGCCCATCGACTTGTGGGACCCAAAACTACTAGAAGGTACTAGTAAGTCTCTAGGAAAATTTGTCAAAATAGCAGAAACCACACGGAGATGAAGGTACACCTCATTTTCCAGAATTTTTTTATACATGAAAATAACATAGCCTTTTATAGAATCGATTGAGTTGGAATATGAAAGAGAATTCTGGTAGAAGTTACTAGACTATGGGCACATTTCATTTAGATGTCAGCGATGCCATGAGTATGGCCATTTATTTAAAGTCTGCCCACTAAATCACCATGATCTGATGGAGTGGAAGAAACTGGAAGGAGGAGGGGCATCACTAGAAAAATATGATGTATTTAAGGCAGTAGCAAGAAACTGAAAAAATAGCAAATAATAGCCAAATCAAATCATCAACTCAATCAGGAAAAATAACAACCAAAACAAGTATGAAATACTACAAGAAATGGGAGAGAGCTCAAAAGAAGTTGAACAGTGAAGTAATGGATGGGGCCAGATATCCCAAAAGAAAATCAAAATAAAAAGGGAGGCCAAGGAAGAACCATCAGAGAAGGAACAACAATCTCAAACAGTGGAACAATCTTCATGGAAGTAGATGCAGCAAAGGACAACCTAAGCAAATAAGAGGTTGTATTAAACAAACCTCTACATGAATGGATGAAACTTGATGAGAGGTTCATACCAGAATACCAAAAGAAGCTCTAAAGGGAAATATTTGAACAATACATGAGCTCATAGAAAGGAACTTATCAAGATCCTAGTACTTGAGGAAAAGGAGGAAACAAGAGAGGAAGAAATCATTTAGAGGAATCCATTCAAATGGTCGGAGAAATGCTAGTGAATTCACAAAGGGTAATACCGCTATCAATGGTATTCCAACATTTCCATAAGGTTGCCCAATGATAATTCTCTCCTAGAATATGAGGGGCCTCAATAGTAGGGGAAAACAATGATACATTCAAGAAATATTGAAGGTTGAGAAGCCACATGTGGTGCTCCTTCAAGAGAATAAAGTATCAGAGGAAAGATGTTATGAAACCAGCTCTCAAAATAGAATAAAAGAGAGATCAACGCATTAGGAATCAATCACCTCGAGGGGGAAACCTCTTTTACATTACATAATGAAAAATTATTAGATGATACAAATGAAAATAGCCCCTTTCTATATATAGGAGTCCATGGGGTCACGATATAATCCTAGCCGACCTAACAATTATAATGTGAGGGGGATACTGGGGTACAAAAATAATAATAAAGGGGCTACACTAACAACAATAAGGGACTACAGTAGTAATATAGGGACCTAACATGCCCCTCTCCTTAAAAAAAGTTTTTTCCTTAATGCTTGAGAAGATTTGGATTCTTCTGTATAAAATTCTCGTCCTCCCATGTGGAATATTCAGCGGGTAAGTTCTTCCACTTGATGAGATACTCTGAAATTGATCGATTTCATAGTTGTTGAGTTCTTGTTTTTGTGACTCCTTCAGGTTCCAATAATATTTTTCCTTATTCATCAAGTTCTGGCAATATAATTATTTAAACTCAATGTTTTTCACCTATAACCTTCTTTAAGCATGAAATAAGGAAAATTGGGTGCACTCAGGAAGAAGCAGGAAGCTCAAATTTGTATGCCATAGTACCAATATCTTAAAACACCTTGTAAGGACCATAGTACTTTGGTTATAATTTATTATCCTTCTTAGCTTTCTTGAGGAACATTTGTTTGTATTGTTGTAGCTGTAAAAATACCTAGTCTCCTACATCAAAACTTCTCTCATTCTGATGATGATCTGCCTGTTGTTTCATTCGATTTTGTGCCAAATTTAGGTTATGCTTTAAGAGTCAGAAAGCTTTTTTTTGATGCTTTATGGGATCTTCCATTGCTTGAAATTTTCTGTTTTAAAGATGATGTGATGGACGGTGGATGATATACATAAAGTTCCATAAATGGGGTCATTCTTCTTGCAGTATGGAAGGAAGTGTTATACCACCATTCAGCGAGAGGTAACCACTTGACCCATTTTTTTTTTTTATTAGATACAAAACAATGAGGATATCCTTCCAAACATTTGTTCACTATCTCAATTTTCCCATTAGATTGAGGATTATAGGATGAGCTATGAGTTAGTTGAGTACCCAAACAAGAAAATAATTCTATCCAAAAAATTTTAGTCAAAAATGGGATCTCTGTCGCTTACACTAATATTTTGGTTTCCATATAGCCTTTGGATTATTTCAATAAATGAAGTAGCAACTATGCTTGCTTTAAATGGATGAGATAATGCAAAAAAATGTGCATACTTGGTATGTCTATCAACTACCAACATGAAGAGAATATTTCCTTAGGACTGAGGTAAAAATGTGATAAAATCTATTGAAACCTCCTCCCAATGTTAACTTGGAATGGATAAAGGCTCTAGCAGACTCGAAGTCCTAATTGTATCAACTTTAGTTTTTTTTCAAACCAAACATTCCACCACAAACTTTTGAATATCGGATTTAAGGCCACCCCAAAAGAATCTTTCTTCACCCTGTGGTAAGTTTTTAAAAATCCTTAGTGTCTTCCTATGGGAGAGGTATGCAATTCCAAAAGAATATTTTGTTTTTGTTAGGAATTATTACAAAGATATAAGTAATATTTGTACCATAAGGAATCATTTTTCCAAATAAATGTATCGAATGTACTAGGATCATGCTACAAATTTTGAACGAGTGTCCACAATTCTTCATCATTATTCCATTCCTCCCTTGCTTTGGTTATCTAATATGGCTGGATAATATAAATGGCACAAATAAATGCTTCCACCTCCTCATCCTTTCTTGAGAGTGCATCTACAACAAAATTTAGCTTCCATTTTTTGTATATGATTTCAAAGTCATAACCCAACATCTTTGTGACCCATTTTTGATGCTCTTTGGAAGATAGTCTTTGTTCCAAAAATTATTTAAGACTATCATGATCATTTTTTACCTTTAAGTGTCTTCCCATTAGATAAGGTTTCCATTTCCTTACTTCATGTATTATTGCCAACATTTCCTTCTCATAAATAGCTTTTTTTAAATACTTTCCTTTCATTGGACGAATTTAAAATGTAATGGGTCTTCCTTCTTGCATTAAAACAACACCAATTCCATTCCCTGACACATCACATTCCACGATAAATATTTTTGTGAAGTTTAGCATAGCTAAGATAGGTTTTAGGCACATTGCCTCCTTAAGATGTTCGAAGGCCTTAGTTTCTTCAAGATTCCACGAAAATGCATCTTTCTTCAATAATGTTGTTATTAGTGTTGCTATTCTCCCATAATTCTTAAGAAACTTGCGATAATACCCTATTAACACGAGAAATCCTCGAAACTGCTTTATGGTTGTGGGCACTTTCCATTCCTTAATGGATTCAATTTTTTTTTGGTCTATCTTAAGACCCCCCTGAGATACAATATGACCCAGATATTTCACCTCTTGTACTCCAAAGAAAAATTTTGAGGTTTTTTCATACAATTTTTTCTAATATAATAGTTTGAGCACCCTGTCAACATGTTGAACATGATCCTTCCAAGATCTGTTGTAGATCAGTATATCATCAAAAAATACTAACACAAATTTTCTAAGGAAGGGTTTGAAAATGGAATTCATCAACCCTTGAAATGTAGAAGGTGCATTGGTAAGGAAAAAAGGCATGACTAAAAATTCATAATGACCCTCATGAGTTTAAAATGTTATTTTTAGAATATATTTAGTCTTCATTCTAATTTCATGATATGCTAAACATAGATCCAACTTGGTAAAATAAATTGCTCCATGTAATTCATCCAATAATTCATCAATCACAAGAATGGGAAATGTATCTTTAATAGCGAGATTATTTAGCTCCTTATAATCCAGACACATGCACCATGATCCATCCTTCTTGTGCATAAATACTACAGGAGAAGAGAAAGAACTTTGAGTAGGTTGTATTATACCAGAATCTAACATTTATGTAGTCATACATTCAATTTTTCTCTTTTGGACATAAGGATATATGTAAGGCTTGATGTTTGGAGGAACAATTCCTGGAATCAAATGGATAACATGATCATGATAAAAAATAGGTGGGATTTCTTTGGGAGTTTCAAACACCTTGCAATGATTGTTCGAGGTTTTTTTGGAGATCTAGAGAAATAGATGATTTTGATGTTGTAACTTCAAGTGAGCATAAATGTGCAATTACACCTCGTTTTTTTTTTCTAGAAGATTTTTCATGAAATTGGATCTTACTATCTTTCTCGGCTTCCCTGTGATACCCCTTAATTCAACTTCCTTTCCTTCTAAAAAAAATTCAAGAAAAGTTCTTAAAAATCTAAATCTACTATCCCCGAAGATTATAACCATTTTAGTCCTAGTACAACATCAACACCTCCCATTGGAATGAAAAACATTGGACTATGAAATACATATTCCCCCATGGCTATCTTAATATTATGGCATTTTACAAAGAAATTTATAATTCCTCCATTTGCAACCATCACTTGACACTCTGGTGCTAGATATAGGAAGCAATTCAATTTCTTGTCTACATTACAATGAATAAAATTATGGGTACTACCCGAATCAATCAACACTATTACAGATTTATTCTTGATATGTCATTCTATCTTGATATTTTGAGGAGTGGTAATTCCTGCCACTACATTACAAGATATGGTTGGATTCATTTCTTCATTCTCTAGTGTTGGTTCCTAGTGTATATCCTCTTCTTTTGAATTTTTTTGTTCATTTTATTCCTCCTCTACACAATCCATCTAAAATAATTTATTCTCATAAAAATTATGACCTTCAATGTATTTTCTATTGCAACTGTAGCAAATCCCTTTTTCTCTTTTTTCTTCCGATTATTGTCGCGTCAACCATGTTGGTTGTGGAAGTTTAGGAGTAGCAACTGTTGTGAAACCAGCTCCAAAAATAAAATAAAAGAGAGATAAACGACTTAGAAATAAGCCACTTCGAGGGGGAAACCTCCAATACATTACATGAATGAAAAATTCTTGGATGAAACAAATGAAAAAACCTCCTTTCTATATATAGGATTCCATGGAGTGACAATGTAATCCTAGCCAACCTAACAATAATAATGTAAGTGCACAATAATAACAATATGGGGGTTACATGGGTACAACAATAACAATAAGGGAGGCTACACCAACAAAATAAGGGACTGCACTAGTAATATAGGGACTTAACATGCCCCTCTCCTTCAAACAAGTGTTTTCCTCAATGCTTGATTGTTTCTTGATGCTTCTGTATAAAATTCTCATCCTCCCATGTAGAATCTTCTACAGGAAAGTTCTTCCACTTGCTGAGATACTCTGAAATTAATCGTACTTGTTGATTTATTGTTTATGTGACTTCTTCAGAACTTCTTTCGATATGATGTTGATATTATTGTTGTTTCATTAGATTCTGCACCAAAGTTAGGTTATCCTTTGAGAGTTGGAGAACTTGTTTTTGATGCTCGATGTTATCTTCCACTAATTTATCATCCATATTAGCTATTATTTGATCCTTAAAAACATCATAATTAACTTCCGTGTATGCTTTTAAACCATCTATTTCATATTCGTTTTCTCTTCGTAAGATCGAAATTTGTTGCACTTGGTACCGTAATTTTGATATCTCATACTGCAATTCTTGCTCTTCATGCGTTATAGTATAGATTTTTGAGGGCTTAATGAGTATGGAATTATTTTTTGGAGGCGTTATAGAACCCAACACTCATAAAAATTCTTAAATATGCCCTTGGAATAACTTCAAACTTCTTTTTCAAACAAATGTTATGCAATTTCAAAATCCAAATACACACCTTTTTCTTTCTTTTGAGGAGTTCGATATTGAAACTGAATTATCTCTATGATTTCGGATCTTCAATATCTGAAATTTATCCCTGAGGTAGCCCTCTAAATCCTCTTTCGAAGGTCAGACCTAATTTGGATTCTTCAAGACAAAGTTATGTCCAATCTCTCACAATGACCTAATTATGGACTAGTTCAGTAGAGGGAACTTGTACAACCTGCCACGTGTCACTTTTTCCTGCTTCAGCTAAAATTTATAGACATGAAACTACAGTCCATGTAATTTTGGCCACCTTTTATAGCATTCTAATCTGATGCTCAGAGAGAGATTTATGAAGATTTTCCTACGATCACCTTTTTGAGATGAAATTCGGGAGCCTGAAAAAGACCTAACTTCAACAGACCATATCTCCAAAAATATTGTGCAACAAGATTTGAAATTTTCTGACGATGTTCCTCAGGATTTCATCCTTGGACCCTAAAAATTTCCGCTTATGAACCTTCGTATAAAAAATTTTATAGTGAAAATTCCACGATGACCTATTTGGAGTAGCGAAACACTAGAATCCAAAGGTCTGATACCAAATGTTGTGAAACCAGCACAAAAAATAGAAGAAAAGAGAGATCAAAGCCTTATAAATAAGCCACTTCGAGGGGGAAACCTACAATACATTACATGAATGAAAAATTCTTGGATGATACAAATGAAAAAACCTCCTTTCTATATATAGGAGTCCGTGGGGCCACAATGTAATCCTAGTGGGGCTAGAGTGTAATCCTAGCCGACCTAACAATAACAATGTAAGGGCACAATAATAACAATATGGGGGTTACAGGGGTACAAAAATAACAATAAGGGGGGCTACACTAACATAATAAGGGACTACACTAGTAATATAGGGACTTAACAACAACAGTTACATCTTTATATATGTGAGTGGTAGGATTCCTTCTCACCATAATTTTACTTTCAATTTTTATTGCCAAACTGAATTCCTTCTCCAATGAATCATGTTCCCAAAGGTGAACCTCATGTTGGATGTTATCCTTTAAATTCCATATGAAGACATCAATCTGGTGTTCCTTTGGAATATCAATTACCCTTATATTCAATTTTTGGAAGTCCTCAATATGCTCCACCATTGAACTCTTTTGTTTGAGATTTACCAATTGGCTAAAGAAGGTGTTGCTCTTTGTATCCTCATAATGTTCTATCATTTCCTTTGTAAAAATTGACCAAGTGAAATTTTTTTTACAAGAGAAAAGTCATCAATAACACACAAATGTATTTTTTTTCTAAATATAAAGTTCCAATGCGTACCTTTTTAGTGTTTTGGAAACTATGTAGATCAAATATTGCTCCATCTTTCGTATCGATGTTACGAGGTCATTTCCATCAAAGTTCCTCATATTGATCTTTGGAATATGGTGGGTCCTAAATCAAACATTAGAGTTTATGAAATCACCATTAACATTTATTTTGTTCTCATCATGAGTTTCCTCTACTACCTTTTCACCATTAGGAATCATTTCTTGTATCAACTTTGTCAAACCTTCCTTCAAACCTTCCATATCCTATTTTAGATCATTCTTCATGTCTTCCATGTTGCCTTTCAGTTTTTCATCGATGTCATCCATCTTAGCTTCCATGTAATTCTTTAAACCATACATATTAGCTTCCATGCCTTTCTTCAAATGATCCCTATTATATTCCATGACTTTCTTCAAAACTTCAATTTCATTTTTTGTTTCTCTTGGTGAGAGCGAAATTTGGTGCACTTGGTCTTGTAATTTTGATATATCATGTTGCACTTCTTCCTCTTCATGAGTCATAATAGAGTATTTTCAGGGCTTAATGGGTGTTGAAATATTTTTAGGGGGGGCATTTTAGAAACCAATATTGATATATAAGCCTTAATATGCCCTTGGAATCACTTCAAACTAATTTTTCAAACAAGACTTATGAAGTTTGAAAAAAAAATAGACACCTTTTTCTTGTTTTTGAGGAGATCGATATTGAAAATGACGTATCTCTGTAATTTCGAATCCCTGATATTTGATCTTCAGTATTTTATTATCCCTCTAAATATTCTTACCCATGCCACAAGTTTGACCTGATTTGTATTCTTCAAGGCAAAGTTATGCCCAATATACCACAAAGGCCTAATTATAGACTGGTTTAGTAGAGCGAAATCGTACGATGTTTCACGTGTCACTGTTTCCTCCTTCCACTCTGAAATTGATAAAAAGGAAAGTATAGTCTTTTTAATTTTGACCACCTTTTACAAAATTTAAAGTTGATGCTCAGAGAGAGAGTTATGATGATTTTTCCAAGGTCACCTCTTTGAGATGAAATTCAGGAGTGTGAAAAAACCTTAACTTCCATAGATCATATCTCCGAAAATATTACGAACCAAGATCTGAAATTTTTACAGAAAGTTCCTCAGGATTTCTTTACAAATGGTTTGTTTTTCTAGCTTCGAAAACTTTGTAGAAAACAATTTATATCGAAAATTCCACGATGTCCTTTTTGAAGTGGAAAAACCTAGAACCCAAAGAACTCATACCAAATGTTATGAAACCAGCTCCAAAAATAGAAGAAAAGAGAGATAAACACTTAGAAATCAGCCACTTTGAGGGGGAAACCTCCTTTACATTACATAATTGAAAAATTCTTGGATGATACGAATGGAAAAACCTCCTTTCTATATATACGAGTCCATGGGGTCACAATATAATCCTAGCTGACGTAACAATAATAATGTAAGGGCACGAAGATAATAGTAGTGGGCTTTTATGGGGCATAATAATAACAATATGGGGACTAATGGGGTACAAAAATAACAATAAGGGGCTACACTAACCACAATAAGGGACTACACTAGTAATATAGGGACATAAGAAAATATTAGAAGAAACATTGTCATATATAAAACCTAAATATGGAGTAGGAGTTGTCGATGCTAGAGGAAGCACGAGAGGAATAAAACTACTATTGAATCCGTTAGAGCTCGGGGTAGAAGGGTGGAGAGAGCTACCTCATATTCTAACAGGTTGTTTTTAAAAAATCACAATAAAGGAATGGGAACTCATCTCATCTGTTTGTGGCGTCCACATTCCAGGAGAAAAGGAAACATTCATTCAAAGCATCAGAATGATGAAGAATCTACATAATGAAAAGTATTGGCTGATAGAGGAGATTTGGACATTATCACCTCCCTCGAAGAGAAAAAAGGAGTAATTCTAAGAGAGGAGCCAGAAATGCAGATGCTTAGGGATATGCTAACTGATTTGCACCTAGTAGATATATCAACCATCAATGGAAAATATACCTAGAACAATATAAGAGGAATCATGCATCAAGTAGCCTCAAGGTTGGATAGGTTCTTAGCTTCTGAAGACCTTATAAGTAGTGATGTCTTTTATGAAGTCACCATTATTCCCAGTCTAGGAGAGGACCATTGGCTGGCTTGTTTAGAAATAGATACGAAGCGGGGAAATAAAATTAGACCATTTAGATTTGAGGCCTTCTGGCTGCGAGACCCTACCTTCTTTGAAAAATGAAAAAAAGGAACATGCAGAATTTAAGGAAGGAACATGATGCATGCATTCCAACCCCACTTAAAATACTTAAAGAAAAAAATAAAAAAAATGGAGCAAAATTGAGTTTGGACATATTCACCAAGATAAAGAACATCTACAATATTGTATGAAACAAGTATAGAAACAAATGATAATACAAGGCAGATCAGAGGCCCTAGTGGTTGAAGAAGGAAAGCTTCTATGTAAACTAGAATAACATAGGAAGCATGAGAAAATTCTGTGGAAACAAAAATCTAGAATTCAGTGGTTCTGTGAAGGGGAAAGAAACACCAACTTCTTTCACAAGGCAATGGTTCAATGAAGAAAACATAATAAAATATTTTACCTTAAATATTGAGGGGTGTAACATCTCCATTTCGAGAGATATTTTTTTTCCTATTTATAGTGCTAAAATCAATTTCCTCCTAGGGACAGATTATTGTTTGTCACATTCTCACATACATCTACCATCAACAAGTTACATTGATGTGCAATTACATCTCCCAAGATTATTCATATACTAGTTGGAACTAATACTTCAATCATAAAATCTCAATAATATTCTATGTTTAGGAATTCATCCCTATTTTATTTTACATGTTAATTTGTACATAAATAGGTAAATTTCCCCTCTTAACCATTAATAACAATTTCCCATTCCATGCTAATAACATAGAAATGTTTTGAACCTAACTACCCCTCAACCCTATATACATTATTTTAACTTTACCTTAAAAGCTATCACCCATATATATTTTCTGACACACACACACACACACACACACACGAGATATATATATATATATATATATATATATATATATATATATATATATATATATATATATATGAAACTCCCTTTAGTATGGCCCTCTTTTGTATAAAAATTATACCACATCTCCATATACCTTTAGAACCTTTGATAATAATTTGTATTACGTGGTCTTAATTCATATTTACATTTTAACTTGCTCCACCCCACCAACGTATATTATCCATTAATCGAAGTAATATAATTAAATTGAATCCTATGTGAATCTTTAATCACTCTACCACATACGTCAAATAAGGTTCGAACTTATACTCCTGACTAGATAATATATAAGATACATCAGGGTTGGTACGTTCCATGTCTGTATCCTTAACATTTTAGGTTTTCGCATTTACTATGGGTTTAATACGATTCCTCCTCAGTATCCAGTTTCACCCACTTATGTATTTAGTATTTCTCGGGATTGGATTTCATTTAAGAGCTAGTACTATGTCACATGGCCTATAAGGGTTTGATGTAACTCATCGATCTGGGGGAATTCATCCAACCACCAGATCTCTTACACATGGAGGGTTTGCATCTAATTGCAATTAGGATTTGATGCTCCATAATTAGTTTCATTTTTGGCTTATCTCTTCTTTCGTTTATCTATGAGGGGAAAATTCTCTCTGGTAAGTGTGAAGCAAAGCTTTCGATCTCTGCGAAGAGGTTTCAGTCATCACACTCTACACATAATATACATCATTTCATCAAATTTCCTTGAGCTTGTCCTAGTTTAATTCTTGGTTTCATTGTTCTAGCTATTTTGATCTCAGTTCTAATTTGTTCGCTACCTTCTTGGCAGGAACTCCATGGAATTGCATACCTAAACCTTGCCTAGGACATTGATTACACATGGGTTGACTGAAATCATCTCCACAGGTATATCTACGAACTGTATTACCTCTTATGTTGTCCACAAATTCTAACTTTTCCCAATGTGTGAGTTAGTCACAGTGGAAACAGGAATTTCGGGTTCAATTGTTGCGGTATTGATTTAGTTTGGGGAATATTTCTTTAGTCTGTTATACTATTGCTATATTTATTTAGTGTTTATACCACATCAAATTTATCATGTGAAAAATCCATTTTGGACATCCACTGTCCATGCGTATTCAATTGTGCAAACATGTTTCTAAGCTTACGGTTCTCCTTTAGTTTACAACATGATCACTTTTAAGCTTTCATTTTGCTTTTGCATGGAAATTTATCACAGTTAATTATTTCTGACTACATTTTATTTTAACATAAATGGCAAGACTGAAGGCCCTCCTCTCATCAAATATTTTCCATTCCTGAGTCGTTGCCAACTTTACCGGTATTCTTCAATACCAGCACAGTTTCCCTTAATGGTTTATAATTACCATGAGAAATTTTCTAATACGTTGGTTATTTAACTGTGCTCCCTCCACTCATTATACTGAAAAATTCAAAGGTTTATAACTGTATGTAGTGTCTACTATTGACTCTCTGTGGTAGAGTTCATATCGTAAATGACAAAGCACATGCCCAGAAATTTCGAATACAAATTTGGGTTTTTTATACAATACTAAGGATCCTCAAATCCTTAAAGTTAGATTATCCTGTATTGCATTTATAATTCAATTTTTTATAGACTCAAACTTGAAAATTATCTCGTATTTGAATAATTCCAGTTTAAAAAAATCCGATAGATAAATTTCGTACTAGTTTGGTTTCTATGATGACTTCATGCTCATCATTTCATCATTCGTACATGATTGTATTTCTATTTGAATTGAGCTTCAACTTTTTTCTGGCTAGTTAAAACGTTTTTTAACTTTCTTACCTTGTACAAGAATGAAGCTATTCTCCTTAAGTTGAATATATATATTAGTGATTATCTGTGATTTTGGTATAACAATTTTAACTTAATTGTTTTGGATTTGGAATGTACATTTTGTACTTCTCTACAATGACTAATTCTCCACTTATCATTGCAAGGTTGAACGTCTTATATCTGTCCTATTATTATTTCCTATTGTGTTTATAATCCTGACTAGAACTAATTCATGGTTATGTCTTGTGTAGGTACAAATCACATATTTCTGGATTTATATACGTCTATTAATCTTTTCTATTCGATCATAAACTGTGGATTGTTTCTATCTAGATTGGTCTAGTAACCCACTTGGGCTTTCCAACATTCAATATCTACCTAAATTCTAGAGAGTCTTTCCAGTTTATTATAAAGTGACAGATTTCCCCCATTGTAAAAAAAATTTATACACATTTAATTTGAAATGTGTAACTCTACGGACTTATATATTTATAATTTCGTGACTATGTAATGTATGGAACATAATATTTCCTCTTTTAATGAAAGCTTGTTCAAATTCTTCTACAGTACTTTCATTACAATTATTATTTCACTTATAGTACTAGTTTCTGAATTCATCCTGAAAATATATTTCGATTTATTTCTATTATATCTCATTTCATAAATTATTTTTCCCATTTATGCTATTGCATAGGAATTTTGTTGACTGTACTATTTACACACTAGTTATCATGCATATGTATTTCCCTTCTGTCATAGTTTCCTAATAGAAGTTACTTATTTGCAAAATAATACTAAAACAATAACATTATTCAATAATAATCTTCTAAGAGTCACGTAACGTCAGATCTAAACCTTCATCAAGGTTTATACATTCTGAGAGTTGGTACTCTTCAAATTCTTGTCTGTACAACCATACAGAGACCTACTACATCTATTATAGTTTACTCTGTTCAATGTACAGAACTAATCTTGAAAAGATATAACCAAGCACATTTCTACAATATTACTTCACCATAATAAGCATATCAATACTAAAATTCTAAATTAAAATTAAATTAGCTTGTGCATACCCCTTAAGGTAGACTAGTTTCCACCCAACCTTTGAGCTCTTTCTCCACAGCTCCCCCCGAGAAGAGATCAAATTTCCAGCAATAGAAAACCTCTTTTCTATCCTGAATATGCTTATTTAAGCCTTCTTTTCATAGGCTTTCCTTTTTTTTTTCCAAAAAATTAGTTTAAAACTAACTTTTCCTCTTTCTAGTTTTATTCCACCTCTTCCCAGTAATTTTCCTCGTTGCTCGGGTAACTTTTTAGATTTTTATCTCCAATCTAATTTTTAATATCTAATTTCTTTCCTCCAAATATTTTTGGAGAACTAGGAAAGTCTTATGAACCATATCCATCCTCATGTATTTGGTTTCCAAATCTCTAATCATAATCTAGACTTTGCACAATTAATTTCCATTTATTAAATTAAAATAATCAAAAAAATCCAGAACAATTTTTTTCCTTTGGGATCCACTTTACTCTTTATGATTTGTTCAAATGTCTAATAAAAGCAAACAAAATAGGGACATTAAATATTCACCTTATAAAAAAAAACATCATCCTTTTTTTTTGTAAAGAAAAAATATAAAATTCACTTTTCAAATAGTGATGGATATTTTTCCTTCAACTCTTCCTCTCTCTCCCAAGTAGCCTCTTCGGGTGTAAAGTGCCTCCATTGCACTTTCACCCTGGCCATTGTTTGGTTTCAAAGCTCAATTTCTTCCCGTGCCAAGATGCGAAGTGGCTCTCAAATGAATTCTCCTTATGGTTCCACCTGTATCACATTCCAATTAATAACATGAGTACGACCATGCACATACATTTTTAATAATCGAACATGAAAAACATCATGAATCTTAATGTGAATAGGTAAGGGCAGCTTGTATGCTACTTGTCCCAATCTTTCAAGTACTTCAAAAGATCCACAGTAACATGGTGCTAGTTTTTCACAGCTACCAGTGTACAAAGTACTCTTCTTGGGCTTAATCATTAGGTAGACATGATTACCCACATTGAATTCTCTATGAATTCTCTTTTTATATGCATAAATTTTCTCTCTGTATTGTGCTTTTTTGATATTTTACTAAATTTTCTTTACAATTCTTTCCATTTCTTGCAATGTATTAGGTGCAAGTATTAACTTGTCCTCTGGTTGACTCCAACTTAGAGGTGTATGGCACTTTCTGCCATATAATGCTTCAAAAGGACTCATCTTGATTGAGGATTGGTAGCTATTGTTGTAGGCAAACTCTGCTACATGTAGGAAGTCTTCTCACTTTGTTGGTATTCCCATTACATACATTCTCAACATGTATTCTAAAATATGGGTTGTTTTGTAACGTCTCTTCCTTCCACCCCAATTTTTTTTTTTTTCCTTCTATTTTATACTTTAGTTCTGTGTGCTTCTGGCCCACAGTGTTTAGTTCTATTTTTCTAATTTACACATATGGCTTATGAAATTTACACATACATATCACCATATTTATTATATGGTTGCATTTACTCCTATGCTTGTCTATCTATGCATAATATAAATTTCACATATATTTGACCATTTTTATATTTTCCTCACACATGACAATTTATTCATAAACATTTATGCACAACACTTGTAGGCTTATTAGCCCTACATTATGTGAATTCGATAGTATTCTCTTACGTTTAGATATGGTATTCAATGAGTTGTTTGTATTTGTATAACTTCAAGTCTTATAACCCTATAATTGAATTGCGAGTTATTCAAGGTCTATTCATTTGTACGACTCATGTCATGGATATGAATTTATGTTGAGCATGACCACTACATCATTTATCCCTTACGTACCTATCTCTTAATATGAGTGATGTGGAGATATGCGCATTTAAAATTCAATGCATCCGTTGTGTCTCGTTGGCATGGTTGGCTAGGGTATTTGGCCATGAAAACTTGTTTAAACCTCCTCATCATTTATTTGTTGACACTATGTTGATTTTCACTATTATTATCTCTTCCTATGTCCATCTTTGAGGATATATATATCGATATTTTGGTTGTGATATGCCATGCCAGAAGGCGTTTTTAATACATCAGCCACATGACATGATCGATGGTACTGTGGCATAGATTTCATATATCAACGTTTACGTTTTGAGCCACTGTCTATTAAATGCAATTTTCCCAAAATCGATCTGTGTCTACGCCATGGAATCGAGGCCACTTGGACGGTGAAGATCATTCCTGTCCATTATGGTTTCGTCGGTTTTTGGGTTTGGGTCATTCGTATAATTATCTATGTTATTGTTGAAGCGGTTCTGTCTCCCTTCATTTATTTTATTGGTTTCCCGGTGGCGAGACTCTGCACATTTGAGGAACTGAGCGTAGGCACCCTCAGGCTTTGGCATATCTACTCCCTCATCGTATGGGTTTCGGGTATGACTTTTATGCCCGTCCTTACTTTTAACGCCAAGCTTACGCTCTGTGTTTATATCTTGATATGGATTTTTCCTTCAATAGTAATGCAATCTATTGCTTGAGCGAGAGCTAAGTTCAAGTGAAATAATTTTTGTTTCATGGTCTCATTTATAGTTGAGAACTCGTATTGGTCAGTTGGAAAAATCTTTTATAGATATTTTTCTGGCCTAGTATGTCGATTTATTTATTTATTTATTCCAACATCTCTTCCGCTACCTCATATGTCTTCCTATTAAAGATGAGTGGGATTAATGCTCTATCGTTTTTGAATAGGAGCTTCCTTAGTGTCTTTCGTGGTTTTACTGATGTTGTGTGAATGGTGATATGTTGATCTTTCTCATCTCCCCCCTCAACGAGCATCACCCATACCCTAGGAAAGTGATCCATTTTGATTTTATCACTGGACCCGTGGATTTTTCATTTCCATTTGAAACTCCTGATATTCGAATTCTTAATGTTATGCAGCTACTTCTAATTGAGTTCGTTTTGAAGGAAATGAGTTTCTCCTTTGTTAGGTAACCCTTCATTACTTGTTATTATTTTATTCGTGATAGACTTCTTATCAATTACTCGGCTCGTATTCTCACGGTCGATGGTTTTTATTGCAGGTAATTCCGAACGCTATACAAATTTCCTTCTCGGTGACCCATGAAAGGCGTTGTTTCATTTGAAATTGATTTCAATGTTGTTGGTGTTTTCAGGTCGGTATCAATAGTATACTAGTCGGAGAGACGACAGACTCTCATAACGTTACTCTACAAATTTTTTTTGTTCGGACCTTTCTGGTCTAACTTTAATAAATTTTCTCTTTTTTCATGTAACTAAAATAATTTCGTTTGACGGGTCTATGTTACTAATACTCTGACAATATGGACGTTGTTACAATCTTGCTCCAATTAATTTGTCAGGGAACACATTTCTCTTAGTTTATCACATTCGGTTAACAAATTTACTTATAGATTTTATGTCCTATTTACCAAGAACCAGAGTTATACTATACTCCATAAAATCTGGAGGCTAGTTCAGATTGATGCTAATGATAAGGATTTTATTTCTGCTACCTATGTTTGCTTCTATTTGATAGACAGAGCTGACTAGTTTACTAGTCTTAATTTTCGTTTACGCTTCCCACCTTTTATTTTCATACTTGCATGTAATTATTGTTATGGAAAGAGTATTACACCTCTACAGAAAGTGATTGAATTTGACATCTGGTTCATGTGGTGTTATTTCTTATTCTACTCTAATGATACACGTCTATCTCTACTTATTAATTTAAAGTTGTCAAGTATTAATTACTCGTGTAAATGATAAGAATCTCTGGACTTTCCTCTCTTACTAACATGTACAGTATGCCCTATTTTCTAGCTAACATTTTCAGTCTATTTAGTGTTTAGACTACACTTCCAAACATAATATAGATCTGATGGGGAAATTTTTTTTTATCTTTCCTAGCTTGTATAGTCTGCATGCATTTTGTAGAGGTTCACATGCACTGTTTGTAATTTTCAGAATTTATTAAGTTTTTGACCCTTGCTTTGGCAAGGATATTAACACCAGTTTTATCTATATATATAAAATTCTCAGAACACATTAGTTGCATGATTAGTAAACATGTTTAGTCCTGTTTCTGTACTATCTAAATATATATAGATATAGCGCTAGAATATGTAGTACTAAACTATATTTTCTTCCATTATGTCCTTATTATAGAAGGAAATCTATAAATAGACATGCACTGTTGTTTAGTAATTCTATATGTCTGTACCTCACTTAGTTAATTCAAAAAATGTATAGCTCTGCCTTGTATGTACTTAATTCCTCCTACACACAGATTTTTGGGCCTCCTTAATGTTCACTGAATTAATTCTATTTATAACAGAAAGAGATTAAAGTTACATAGTTATAAATTGTGAGGTAATATAATCTCCAGATTTAAACCAGGGACTGGTTTAGAGTTTCTGGCTGATTTGACCTCATTTTTCTGGTTCCTACAACTATGCAGGACTGAAAGAGTGTAATTACTCTACCATTATGTAAATGTATGGAACACCAGTACAAACAAAACATTGCAATAAATATGCAGCTACAGTCATTAACTTTTACACCTAACAACAATTAATTTTAATCAATCATAACACTATGTGCATACCACTTTGGTAATTTACCAGTCCTCCCAACCGTAGAGTCCCTCTATCTCCAGAACTCACCCCCGAGCTGAGATCACTTCTATTCCAGACCCAACTCTAATATGTTCAGGAATAGTTTATTTAAGCTTTTGCTCCCCAAAGCCTGTTTCTAATTCTGCGTCTAGAATTACAGGATGTTTTTCTTCCTGTTTTCTTAGAATTCCCTTATTTAGGGATTTTTAAAGCTGCTTTCTGCTTTTCCCAGCTTTTTACTTGTTCCCAACTACTCTCCACATCATTGGGGAAACTAGATTTTCCTAAAAATGTAATTTGGAAATAAATTCTTTCAAGGATTTTTTTGAAATATTTTTGGGGAAATATTTGCCTCTTTCCATCCTCATGGATTTAGCAAGTGATCTCATAATTCTCCTTTTGGTCAATCTGCATAGAATTATTTTATTTATTTTTCATAATTAATTATTTAATTGCATCCACAAAATACTTTTCCATTAGGGTCCACTCCCCTTAGGATTAATGTTCAAATGTCTAGCTTTGAAGGAAAAAAAGAAACTAGGGGTGTTACATATTCCCCCTCTGAAAGCAAACACTGTCCTTGGTGTTGATATCTAACTACTAGAGTTCATTTTTTTTTCCAAACAAAAATGGATATTTTTCCATCATTTCAGCTTCTCTTTCCCAGGTAGCTTCTTCAGCAGTAAAGTGCTTCCACTGCACCTTTACTCTTGCTACTGTCCGATTCCTCAATTCAATTTCTTCCTGCTCCAATATTTGAAGCGGTTCTGGAAGGAACTCCCCTTCTGGTTCCACCTGTATCACATTCCAATCAACTATGTGAGAAGCATAATGTACATATATTTTTAATAATGAAACATGAAACACATCATGAACTTTAACATGGGGTGGTAAGGCCAGCTTGTAAGCCACTAGTCCCACCCTTTCTAACACCTCAAAAGGCCCACAATATCTAGGACACAATTTTGCACAACTTCCAGCATAAAGTGTGCTCTTTTTGGGTTTAATACGCAAGTACACATGCTCCCCCACTTTGAATTCTCGATGTATCCTTTTCTTATCAGCATAGTTTTTCTGTCGATCTTGTGCTGTCTTGATATTTCTTTGTATTTGTTTAAAAATTCTTTCCATTTATTATAACGCATCTGGTCCCAACATTAGCTTATCCTCAGGTTGGCTCCAACTTAAAGGAGTACGACATTTCCTTCCATAGAGTGCTTCAAACGGACTCATTTTGATGGAGGATTGATAGTTGTTATTATAGGAAAATTCAACTAAATGCAAGTAGTCTTCCCACTTTGATGGCCTATCCATCACATACATTCTCAGCATATCTTCCAAAATCTGATTTGTTCTCTCTATTTGACCATCGGTCTGAGGGTGATAGGCAGTACTAAAATTCAACTTAGTGCCCATACCTCCAAACAGACCCTTCCAAAAGGCTGTGGTGAACTTACAATCTCTATCTGAAACAATGATCTTTGGAACCCCATGTAACCTTACTATCTCTTTTAGGAACACATCTACTACTTGGGTTGTCCCAAAAGTAGACTTTACAGGTATAAAGTGTGCAGATTTTGTTAAAGTGTCTACTACTACCATAACTGAGTCATGCTGGTACTTGGTCCTGGGTAATCTTGTTATGAAATCTATAGAAACGGTATCCCATTTCCATTCTGCAATCGGCAAAGGATTTAGAAGACCAACAGGATGCTGATGTTCAAATTTAACTAGTTGACACTCCATGCATCTAGCTAAATATTCTGCTACATCTCTTTTCATTCCTGGCCAAAACAACTTCTTTCTCAAAGCTATAAACATTTCCTGATATCCAGGATGCCCGGCATACGGCTGTTTGTGATATTCATCTAGAATCTCTCTTTTCAAAGACTCCACATTGGGAACATATAATCTGTTTTTGTATCAGATCAGTCCTTTCTGGTTTTGAGTGTATTCAGCCATATCCTTCTTTAGTATTTTCACCTATAGGTTATCATAATTTGGATCCTGGTCTGCTACCCAAAATCACTAGATCTTCTAACTCCAGATTCACACTACTTCCCATGTTGTGTAGGTGTTGGCAAGCATTTCTGCTCAAGGCATCAGCAATTTTATTTTCTTTCCCTCTGATATGTTTTATGTCCATATCAAATTCACTCAGAAAAGAAAGTCATATGGCTTGTCGAGCATTCAAATCAGTTTGGGAAAAGAAATATTTAAGACTAATATGATCTGTCATCAATGTAAATTTCTTTCCAAGAAGATAGTGTCGCCACATCTTCAAGGCATGAATAACAGCAGCTAACTCCAAATCATATGCACTATAGTTCTGTTCATGTGTCTTCAGTTTCCTAGATTCATATGCAATAACTGAATTTTCTTGTAAAAGGACTCCTCCCAACCCCTCTCTACAGGCATCTGTACATACAACAAATTCTTTATTAGGATCTGCAATTTTCAATATAGGGGTTGTGGTGAGTTTTAATTTTAATTGTTCAAAACTGTTTTAACACTTTTCAGTCCACTCAAATTTGACGCCCTTTCTTTGTAGTGAGGTTATGGGATATGCTATGGCAGAAAATCTCTCCACAAATCTGCGATAATAACCTACAATCCCCATGAATGATCTCACTGCTGAAACATCAGTTGGCACAGACCATTATTTAATAGCCTTTATCTTTTCAGGGTCAACAGCCAACCCTTGTTCAGAAATAATATGTCCCAAGTATTGGATCTTGTCCTTATAAAATTCACATTTGCTGAATTTGGCATACAACTGGTTTTCTTTTAGATTTTGCAGCACTATCCTCAAGTGTTATTTGTGCTCCTCCTCACTTTTTGAGTAAACTAAAATATTGTCTATGAACACTAGTACAAATTTATCCAAATACTTGTTTAAAACATTGTTCATTAAGCACATAAAGGTGGCAGGGGCATTTGTCAAACCGAAAGGTAGGACTACAAACTCGTAGTGACCATACCTAGTTCGAAAATTTGTTTTGCTAATGTCTTCCTCCTTAATTCTGAGCTGATGATACCCAGTCCTTAGATCAATCTTAGAAAATACTGAAGCTCCTCTTACTTGATCAAAAAGATCATCAATTCGAGGCAAAGGGTATCTATTTTTAATTGTCATCTTATTCAGCTGACGATAATCGATGCACATTCTAAAGGTTCCATCCTTCTTTTTCACGAACAACACCGGTGCTCCCCAAGGAGACACATTCGGTCTGATATAGCCCTTATCTAACAATTCTTGCAATTGCATTTTCAGCTACATGAGTTCAGGGGGGCTCATTCTATAAGGGGCTCGGGAAACAGTTGTTGCCACAGGCACCAGATCGATTGAAAAGTCAATCTCTCTTTTGGGGGGAAGATGAGGAATCTCATCTGGAAAAAATTCCTTAAACTCTCTCACACTTTAGCCCAGAAATTATCGACGGAGTTTCCTTCGGAGTTGTTCTTTTTAATTGCAGTGCTAATATTTTTCTTACAGAGATGGGTTTTGGTTTTGCTTTGAGAATAAAAGGTTCCCCTTCTTCATCTATGCATTGCAGAGTTTTATCCCAACAGTTCATCATAGCCTTTCTCTTTTCCAGCCAATCCATTCCTATCAGCAAGTCATATGAGCCTAAGGGCAGAATGTTCAAATTCACTTCTGTCTGAAAATCATTTAATTTAATTGTTGTTTGGGGTAGTTTATGTGTTACCTTCCTCTTGGTTACAGTGGCTAACTGGACCAACCAAGACTGCTGAAATTTTTAGTTTTGAGATTGCATTTTTCTACAATTTTTGGACTAATGTAACTCAAAGAAGCACCCGGATCAATTAGAACTGTAACAGATTGGTCAGTAATATTACCTTCCATCTCAACCATGGTAGCTTGATGTTCTGCTTGTCGATTCTCCAAGGCTGCACTAATAGTAGGTATATTTCTTGCTATGTCATTTACTGTGTTAGCTTCTCGATCTCTCATAATCATCTAAATGTTTCGGTGGGGGCAATCCCTCAAGAGATGAGGTTCTCCACATCCCCAGCATTTCAAAGGTTCCCTAATTTTAACTGTGCCTTATTTCTTATTGTCTCCATCTATTTGTTTTGAACCCACTTAGGACTGAGCAGTTTGACTTTCTTTGGGTTTGTTAAATTTCTTCCGTTGATGATCCCTACCAATGTTCTTCAAATAAGCTGGTTTTTGTTTCTTCCCTTTGAATTCACTCTTATTTACCCATATTTTTCCATGTTCATTTTTTCCTTTGAACCGCTGGTAACATAATCTAGCTTTTCTCACCCCTTCATCCATGGTTTTTGGATTATCAAAATCTATTTTCTCCTTGTATACAGCAGGCAAACAGTTCAGAAACCTTTGCACCTTTCCCTTCTCTTCACGAATATAAGGGACATATCTCAACAGATTTGTAAACTTAGTGAAAAACTCATCAATAGTAAGCTGTCCCAGTCTAAGCTCATGAAATTCCTTTGCTTTATCGTCATAATAACGTTCATTTAAATAGCGGTTTTTAAACTTAACCTGGAAATCTTCCCAAGTAACTGTCTTTTCATCAATGGCATGAACCATTTTCGTCTCCTCCCACCACAAGGTAGCCTTACCTTGTAGCTGGTAGACAACTAATCTGGCCTTTAGATTGCTTTCATATTCATAGACCTGGAAATACTTAATAATGTTCAACAACCACGCTTCAGCATCTTCCTCCTTCTCCCCATCATAGGAGGGAGGTTTGATCTTTCGGAATTCCACTTGTAATTCCTTTTTCTTCTTATACTGATGCCTAGCAGCATCATCGTCCTCAGACTCATCATTATTCCTCTTTCTGGAACCTTCACCCTCTTGGTTGTTCCGCGAAGTTAATTCTTGGATGAGCTTTTCCTGCTCCTCACTGGCTAATGACAATCTTTCATTCTGGCTTCTTAGCTCAGCCATTTCTCGTTGCAAACTGTGTAACATAGCCATCAACGGAGAGTTAGGATCTAGTGTATTATCTTCCTCACGCAGATCAACATAAATTTCATCACTTCCAGCCATTGGAATTGTCTGTTTCAGCACCACACTGTACACTAAAGAATATAGATCAGTAGAAAAAAAAAATCAACAATAAAAAATTTACACAGTGAGCACAAAACAACAGCCCAGTTTTATGTAACCTGAGCTTTGATACCATTTGTAACGTCCCTTCCTTCCACCCCAAAAAAAAATTTGTTTTTCCTTCTATTTATAATTTAGTTCTGTGCTTCTATGGGCCATAGTTGTTCAGTTCTATTTTTGAATTTCGACACTTTACGATCTGTTATGGAGTAGAGTTACCATTCCTCCTATTACTCTTGTGGGTATGGTTTTATTTTTTTCTTCCACTAAGGGTTGTGGCTTATGTAATTTACACATACATATCACCATATTTATTATATGGTTGCATTTACTCCTATGCTTGTATATCTATGCATAATATAAATTTCACATATATTTGACCATATTTATATTGTCCTCGCACATGACAATTTATTCATAAACGTTTATGCACAACACTTGTAGGCTTATTAGCCCTACGTTATGTGAATTTGATAGTATTCTCTTACGTTTAGATATGGTATTCAATGAGTTGTTTGTATTTGTATAACTTCAAGTCTTATAACCCTATAATTGAATTGCGAGTTATTCAAGGTCTATTCATTTGTAAAACTCATGTCATGGATATGAATTTATGTTGAGCGTGAACATCGCATCATTTATCCCTTACGTACCTATCTCTTAAGATGAGTGATGTGGAGATATGTGCATTTAAAATTCAATGCGTTCGTTGTGTCTCGTTGGCATGGCTGGCTAGGGTATTTGGCCATTACAACTTGTTTAAACCTCCTCGTCATCTATTTGTTGACACTCTGTTGATTTTCACTGTTATTCTCTCTTAATACGTCCATCTTCGAAGATATATGTATCGATATTTTGTTTGTGATATGCCACGCCAGAAGGCGCTTTTAATACGCCGGCCACATGACATGATCGATGGTACTGTAGAATAGATTTCATATATTGACATTTACGTTTTGAACCACTGTGTATTAAATGCAATTTTCCCAAAATCGATCCGTGTCTCCGCCATGGATTCAAGGCCACTTGGATGGTGAAGATCATTCCTGTCCATTAGGGTTTTGTCGGTTTTTGGGTTTGGGTTGTTCGTATAATTATCTGTGTTATTGTTGAAGCGGTTCTTTCTCCCTTCATTTGTTCTATTGGTTTCCCGGTGGCGAGACTCTGCACATTTGAGGAACTGAGCATAGGCACCCCCAAGCTTCGGCGTATCTATTCCCTCATTGCATGGGTTTTAGGTATAACTTTTATGCCCGTCCTTAGTTTTAACGCCAAGCTTACGCTCTGTGTTTATATCTTGATATGGATTTTTCCTTCCATAGTAATGTGCTTTGTTGCTTGAGCGAGAGCTGAGTTGAAGTGAAATAATTTTTTGTTTCATGGTCTCGTTTACAGTCGAGAACTCGTATTGGTCAGTTGGACAAATGTTTTATAGAGATTTTCCCAAAGCCTAGTATGTAACACCCCTAGTTTATGTGTTTGAATTTCAAAACTAGACATTTGAACTTTAATCCTAAGGGGAGTGGACCCCAAAGGACAAGTATATTGTGGATGTAATTAAATATTTAATTTGAGAAAATGAATAAAATAATTTTTTTGCACATTGACCAAAATGAGAATTATGAGATCACTTGCTAAATCCATGAGGATGGATAAAGGCAAATACTTTCCCCACAATCTTTCAAAATCCTTGAAAAGAGAATT